>CAKNYM010054298.1:334930-354487 GCA_932195095.1 Andricus curvator | reverse complement strand
AGTATGATACAATATGATACAACATGATACACTATAATAGAATATGACACATCATCATGCGCAATCATACAATACCATTCAATGTGATAAAATATCATATAATATGATGGAATATTATACAATATGATACAATATGATATAATATAATTCAATATGGTACAATATGATGCAGTATCATACAATATGGTATAACATGACACATTATGGTACAATATGGTACAGTATGATACAATATAGTACAATATGATACAATATGATACGATATGATACAATACGACACCATATGATACAATATGGTACAACATACAATACCATACAATGTGATAAAATATCATATGATATGATGGAATATGATATGATATCAAACAATATTATACTATGATACATTATGGTACAATATGAAACAATATAATATAATCTTCTACAATATAATACAGCATTATATAGTTTGATATACTATGAAACAGTATGAAACAGTATGATACAATAAGATACAATATGATACACCATCACACAATGCGACACAATATGATACACTATGACACTAAATGATACAACACAGTATGATACAGTATCATGCGATATGATACAACATAATACAATATGATGCAATATAATACACTAACAAACAATATTATAAAATATTATACAGTATGATAGGGTATACAGTACGCTGTACCAAGTTACACTATATCACACTACGATGATGTACTACGATACTATATGATACCCTATTGGTGGGGCGGGGGGGGGGGCCAAAAACAACAACAAATTGGTAACGTAGTTTAAGGATGACCCCTAACACACTTTAGCGTTATTTACGTTTGACAGTGAAACAATATATTGTGATTATGACGATAAAAATGTAAGCACACATCGATAGGAAAGAGTGGTTGAACAAAATGTAATTTTTATTGAATCGTAAAGATAGTTGAGTCGCAAGTGGCGACAGGAAAGTTCTAGCTCGTCATTCGAATCCGTCGAAGCGTTCAGTCCAAATTCGTCATTCGTTTCCTGGAGGTGGTTTAGTCTATAAACCATTACCAATTTAACGTTGCTTTTTATTACTCGAATCCGGAGATTCTCTTTAGTTTAAGAGCCTTCCATATCAGAGGAAACACTGGGGAATAAGGGCCATAAACGAAATTATTTGTAATAATAAATTTTCCCGAGACGAATCACAGCGGAGTATTCGTCCTCTTTGCTTCTTCGTACTTTGAAAAAGTCGCGTTATTTGAAAACTTTATTGGCAACTGAATTAGGAACATCATTTCTGAAAAACGATAAAATTTTTTAACTTAAATCTGAATATATTAATACTGACAAAAGTTAAAATTGTTTAAAAACATTTGGGTCTATTGACAAATATTTCTAATATCTAATCAGTTGGTTTACCTCATGATAACATTTATTTCTAAATGTATATGAATTCATATAATTATACAGAAAATTATTGATAAAAGCGAAATTTTTTATTGAAAATGTTTTTTTAATACTAATAATAATTTATGGATGAATCTGTATTATCATTAGAGAATAACAGAAAATATTTAGCGTCTTTTCAGACTAGATGGAGCTATGAAAGAAAAATTATTTTAAACAATTTTTTTCTGAAAAAAGATCTCCTTTTGCTCCGCTGGGAAACGAACCACAGAACTACTGATTTCCGATCGAGAAAAGAAACTTTTTTCATAGCTCCATCTAGTCTGAAAAGACGTTAAATATTTTCTGTTATTCTCTAATGATAATACAGATTCCTCGAAAAATTTGATTCGTACCATCTAGAAAAATAATGCGTGTATTTCTGAAAAAAGTTTCTTCTCTCGATCTCTCTAGTAGCTTAATGGGAAAGCACCTGGCCGGAAATCAATAGTTCTGTGGTTCGTTTCCCAGCGAAGATCTTTTTTCAGAAAAAAATTATTTAGAATAATTTATAATTAAAGAGATGAAAACAATTAAAATAGGGACTAAATTTCAGAATATATCAATTTGAGAAGTTTATAGGGGTGATTGCCCAAATGTTGACCACTTTAAGTCCCAGTCATTTTCCACTTTTCTTTGAAGAATAATTTTTTTCTGAAATTATCTTTCTAAAGTACTTACATCAAAGCAAAATTTAGCAATATTAAAAAAAAGTTCCTTTATGTTCCATATTAATTTATAATACTATAAAACGAGATGACGTTTTTAAAAGCTGAAACCAAAATCAAATAAATCATGAGAATATTCAATTTTCCTAAATTTTTATATATTTATATCATTTTTTGATCCCTTATTTATCTTTTTATACTCCCTCAGGTTAACTTTAATTTAAATCAAAAATATGTCAGACGGTTTGGAATTTTTTTTGTTAACAAAAAAAAATCCAAAACAATAACCAATACGGACAATAATATTTCTGGGAAAATTAAAAATGATTTAGGATTCATTTTAAAACATTAATTTCAAGTTTTGAAGTTTGCAAAATATGTCTGAGAAGAATATTTTAGATTTTGAAATAATTTGAAAAATTTTGCATGATTTCAAGAAATTGTATGTAAACTTTGAATTGTTTCAAGAGATATTTAGAATTTAAAAAAAAATTAATTTTTAAGAAAAGCCAGATTTTTAAATTTTGAAAGAATACTCAAAAAGATTTACAAATATTTTTGAAACAAATTTTCCAAAATTACCGAAAAAGGAAATTTAAAAAATGTATGGTTAGGATTTTTTTTTTTATTTCAGTAAATATTTGCATTCTTAAAAACATATTTAGAAGTCTTGAGAAGATTTCAAAAATAATAAAAAATTTGAAAAGATTTTTTTATTTCAAATGATTTCCTAAAATTTTGAAAAAAAAAAAAATAATTTTTAAAGCCAAATTTTTCAATCGTGCAAGATTACAAAATTTTAGAAAAAATTCGAGTAAGTTTACGAGATATTTAGAAGTTTTAAAAAGATTCAAAAATAATTTAATACCTAAAAAGATTTGAGAAAAATTTGAAATAAAATATAGATTTTTGAAGGTTTGAAAAATAAATTTAGAAGTTTTTTGAGAATTTCGCATGGTCTTCAAAGATAGAAAAAATTTGAGCAAGTTTAGGAGATATTTAGAAGTTTTAGAACGATTTAATAATAATTTGAAACTAATTTATATCATAAGATTTCAATTTTTTTTTAATGTAGACTCTTAGAGATTTCCAGAAAAGAAGCTTTTTGAGAATTTTGAAAGGTTTCAAGAGAATGAAAAAATTTTCCTCAGATTCCTAGGAAAATGTATAATTAATTCTTCTATTTGGGATTATTAATTTGAGGAGAATATTTCCAAAGGTTTCAAAAAATTTTTTAAATAGAATCTGGAAAACTTTGAGTCAATTTTTTTAATTTTGCAGAACTTTAAAAAATTTCAAGAAAAATTCGAATAATTTTAAATGATATTCAGAAGGTTTAGACTGTAGAAGCTTTTTAGGAATTTAAAAAGGTTTCAAGAGAATACATCAATTTTCTTATAATTCATAGAAAAATTTTGAAAGATTTTTTATTTAAAAAAGTGAATTCTGAGTGAAAATAGAATGGGTTCGAAATCATTTAAAACGATTTTCTAAAATTTCGAAGAAGAGTGTAAAAGATTTTATAGCAAAATTTTTCCAATTTTCAAGATTACAAAATTTTTGAATTGCAGTGAGTTCAAGAAATTTCTAGAAGTGTTGGAAAGATTCAAAAATAATTCAAATCTTGAAATTGATTTTTAAGTATTTAGTAAGATTTCAATAGAGCAAAAAAAACCTCTTAAGGTTACTTGGAAAATTTGAAATAATTACTCATTCAAAAAAATTAATTTCAAGAGAATAATTAAATTAATTTTTAAATTTTCGATAATTTACAAAATATTTTAGAATGCCTTTTTTACTTCTGAAAGTCCTGAATATCTTCCAAACTGACTCGAATTTTTCCTAATATTTCTTAAAGTCCTTTGAAGTAAAAAAATTATCTTTAAAATTTTCTAGAACTATCTTCGAAATGTCTCAAACCTTCGAAAATCCTTTTAAATTTTCTCAAGAATCTTAGGAAAATAATATTTTAATACCTTTAAAAAAAGCGTATAAATAAGGGTAGCTGGAAAAGGGGCTATTTGTGTTTTTTTTCTCTTCGGAAAAAAATTTGGAAGGGGTGAGAACAACCCTTAAAGTTCAAACCCAAAAATTAGTTTCGTTAATTTCAACGTAAACCAATCAATTATTTTCTTTCGAATCAATTGCATTTGATTTCCCTTTGAATTTCTAATATGCGCAGGGTATTGTGACCATAGGGGGATGCTACCCTTATGTTTGAGGGAGCACAAACTAATAGTTTTTTCAAATTTTTCGTTATAAAAATTGACACTTTTATTAATTCTGCGAAAGAACATATACTGTTATGAAGTTAACTAAATTAATTCCACTTTCAAACTTCATGCCATGCTCATTATTATTTGCAATAAATAATTAAGCTGATATGCAATAAATGTGTGTTGCGTATTGTTCTCATCTGCTACTCTATATGTAAAAGGGTGAAAAAACCCCTAAAAGTCACCCTCTTCTAAAAAATTTTAATTGATAACATTCCTGAATGATGCCTAATTAATTGGCAGTTATTTGGTTTCAATTATGTGTCTGTTTGTAGCTGAAAATTGAAAAATTCTTCTTGGGGGTGACATTTAGGGGTTGTTTTCACCCCCTTGACCTATCGAGTGGTGGATGAGAATAATACGTAACAGAAATTAGTTTTGCATATCAATTTAAGTATTTATTGCAAATAATAATGAGCATTGCATGAAATTTAGAAGTGGAACCAACGTAAGGGTAGATTACCCTCTTAGAAAGGCGAACTCCACTTTTTTTGCACTTTGATTGGAATATTCAAGTGCGTACCTAAAGTGTCTCACTATCGGATTAAAAAAAAACTGAAATTGTTTTTTGTGCGAATAATTTAATAAATAGAATTGAGGGGTAGTTTACCCATCGAAGATTTTTTTCACGAAAATTCTCAAATACGTCAACATCAATTTCCTCTTCACTTCATAACAGTATAGTTTTTTCGCAGTCTTAATAAAAGTGTCAATTTTTAGAACCAAAATTTTGAAAAAAATATTAGTTTTTGTTCCCTTAAACATAGGGGTAGCATCTCCCAATGGTCACAATACCCTGCACATATTCGAAATTCAAAGTGAAATCAAATGCAATCGATTTGAAAGACAATAATTTATTGGTTTACGTTACAATTAAAAAACTCATTTTTGGGTGTGAACTTTAAGGGTTGTTTTCACCCCCTGTAAATGTTTTTCCGCAGATAAAAAAAAAACACGTTTAATTGTCCAAAAACTTCGAACAAAAAAATATTAATACGAAATTTGTATTTTGTTTAAAAAATGGGTTTTTCCACACAAGCGGGAAAAGTACATTGATCGATGATTCTAGTTTTAAAAATAAACTTGAAATGAAGGGAGGATAGGTTGTAGGAGATTTTTCGATTTAAAGTGGACTTTAAATTAGTTTTTGTCTTTCGTGCGATTAACCTTAAGAGTAAAATTGCTTCGTGCGTGCCAACCATTATTTCGAAAGGGAAATGGCTGACCCTTGGACTCGACAAGTCCGACGAGGGGTGAAAGTTACTCCACGATCTTTAGTCCGATTAAAGTAACCGCACTTGCTTTCATACACCCTTCACTTAAACGAGGCTGCGACCCTGTAAATAAATTTGCCTACGTTCGATAATGTTAATCGCCACATGTCTTAAAAAGCCAGCAGAAAATTTTATTAAAATTTTTTTTTTTTTAAACCGGCTTTGTATGATGCATCAAGAGGAGTACTGATAGTGCGAGTCGTAAACAAGCACGCACGAGCCGCAGGCGAGTGCGTGAGCGCTAGAATACGATATTTTATGTATTATTTTCTGAAATTAAATTTATCCAGAAAAAAAGATCTTCTCCTTTCACTCCGCTGGGATTCGAGCACCAGATCAACTGATTTCCGGTCAGGTGCTCTAACCATTGAGCTACTAGAGAGATCGGAAGAAGAATCCCTTTTTCTAAAATACGCTCTATTATGCAAGATGTTATATACGAATCAATTTTTAATAGGAATCTGTATTATCATCGGAGATGGTAACAATCAATCTGAAAAGAAATCCTATCACACACACTATGAAAATGGAAAATCTACAATATCGATCAAAGTGATATCCTCTAATACAGAAAATATTTCACGTCCTCAGACTAGATGGAGTTATAAATTAAAATTTTTTGAAATTAAATTTATTCAGAAAAAAAGATCTTCTCCTTTCACTCCGCTGGGATTCGAACACCAGATCAACTGATTTCCGGTCAGGTGCTCTAACAATTGAGCTACTACAGATAATGATAATACAGATTCCTAGTAAAAATTGATTTGTATATAACATCTTGCATAATAAGGCGTATTTCAGAAAAAGGGATTCTTCTTCAGATCTCTCTAGTAGCTCAATGGTTAGAGCACCTAACCGGGAATCAGTTGATCTGGTGTTCGAATCCCAGCGGAGTGAAAGGAGAAGATCTTTTTTTGTGAATAAATTTAATTTCAGAAAATTTTAATTTATAACTCCATCTAGTCTGAGGACGTGAAATATTTTCTGTATTAGAGGATATAACTTTGATCGATATTATAGATTTTCCATTTTCACAGTGTGTGTGATAGGATTTTTTTTCAGATCGATTATTATTTTCTATTCTTTTTTTTTTATTTTTAAGAAAAATTCATGATTTCAGACAAGTTTTCCGCGATCGATCGTTTAACCATTTAAACAATTCGAATGATTCAGGATTAAAAATAATTTAACTCAGGTATTTCACCTGTAGAAAGTTCATTAGGTTAGACTTTCCATGTTTTCAACTTCTTTTTTTTTATTTAAACTTTTCAGTTTTCTAACCTTATATTTTAGAAGTATTAAAAATTAACTCGAATGTTTATTCGGAATATTATTGTTTATTTCATTTTTATCAAAAATTTTATTTGTTTATCGCAGGCCTCACAGTCTTTCCCTATTCGACTCCTTTACCCTTTTTCTCGATTTTCATTTCAATGCGAACTAAATTAATAGAGCCCAACAAGAAAATCCAGCTTTTTTTTGTTGAGCTAATTTCTGCTAATTAAATGCCCTAATATTATATTTTTTGTTAAAAATGAACTTTTTTGTTGAAAATTCAACTGTTCTATTGAAATCCATCTTTGTGGGTAGAAATTTTAAATTTTTGATTAAAAATGCAGCTGTTTGGTTGAAAATTTAATTATTTTGATGAAATTCAACAATTGTATAATAAACTTATCATTTTTTGGTTGAAAATTCAATTTTTTTTGTTGAAAATTCGTCTTCTTGAGGTGAAAATTGATCTTTTTATTTTGAAAAATCAATTGTTTTGTAAATATTGAAGAATGTGGTTCACATTTTTTCCCTCTTGACTAAAATATTTTTCTTGATTGAAAATTCAACTCTTTTCGTTGAGAATTCAACCATTTGGGTAAGAATTCGTCCTTTTTGGTTGAAAATTCGAAGTTTTTGTTGAAAATGTGGCTTTTTGGGTTGAAAATTCAACTACTCGGTTTCAAATTAACTTTTTGGTTTCAAATTCAACAATTTTAACTAATTTTTTTCCTTTCGCGAAGGTAACATGTTTTTAGTTAATTGAGAATTCAACTATTTGGTTGAAATTCGTCTCTTTTGGTTGAATCTATGTCTACATTGTTTGAAGCAAATATTTTTTGTTGAAGATTCATCATTTTAGTTAAAAAATTATCTTTTTAGTTGAAAATTTAAATATTTTGCTGAAAATTCTCCCTTTTTCAATTAAAAACTAATCCTTTTAATTGAATATCAACTACTTGGTTTAAAGTTGAACTCATATGTTGAAAATTAATTTTTGGCTTGATCATTTTAATTGAAAATTTATCTCTTTGGTTACAAATTTAACTATTTTTTAAATATTCGTTCTTATTTTTGGTTGAATCTCACTATTATTGATCTAAAATTAAGATATTTTTCGATTGGAACATCAATTATTACATTTTTAGTTGAAAAATTAAATTACAAGTTTCCGACTCTTGATCTAATAAAATATTTTAAATCCTCTGAAATCCAGTAAAATCCCGTAAAATTACTAAAAAAAACTCGAACTCTGTTAAAATCTTCGGAATTATCTGAAAAAATCTGCAATATTTTTAAGTTTCTTGAAATTTATGAAAATTCCCTACAATCTTATGAAACATTTTAATTTCTTTTGAAATCCCATCCTAATCTCTTAAATCTTCTGAAATCTGATATTATTTGAAATTCCACACAAATTTTTAAATCTCTTGAAATAATCCATAATCCTATAAATTATTTTGAAATCTGAAATCCTGTACAGCATATTGAAATCTTCAATATCTTTAAAAATTCCTTTAAAAATTTTGAAATCTTTGAAATCATCTGAAATCCCATAAAATCCCACAAAGTTTGATTAAGCTCCTGGAAATCCCTTGAAATATTTCAAAATATCCTACGAACTTTTAAACCTCGAATTCTGCTAAAATCTTCTAAAATCTGTGAAAGACTCTAAACTATTTATAAAATCTTTGAAATCCATAGAATTTTTTATGATTTTATGGAACGTTTCAGATTTATTTTAAAATTCTGTAAATACCTTAAATATTGTAGAATTTCTTGAAATTTTTTAGGGCCGTAAAAATTCATTGAAATCTTCGAAATCTTTTAATCTTCTGAACCCTTACATCATTTAAAATTCCTTAGAAATTTTGGAATCTTCTGAAATTTTCTATAATCCTATAATTTTGTTTTGAAATTTTATGAAATTTTTCGGAATCTTTGGAAATATAACGTATTCTTTAAAATCCTTTAAACTTTTTGCAATCCCTTGAAACCGCATAAATTATTGTCAATCTAAAGGCAAAATTCTAAAATTCAAAATTGCGGATCCAACACGACGGAAAAAAATTTAAAAATAAGTCCCTTGGCTGCAAAATGGGTTCTCGGTATTTTTGTGTGTGTGTGATAACGAATCTCAAGTCAAACTTTAAAACCTATAAATTGCGGATCCTATATAGCAGGCAAAAAAATAAAAAATTTGTCCTCTCGCTTGAAAATAGGTCCTCAGGGTTTTTTTGGGTCGCTGATTAAGAATTTAAAGACAAATTTTTGAAATTTCAAAATGGTGGATCAAAAATAGTGGATCCTAAATGGTGGATCCAATATGGCAGCCAAAAATTTGAAGAAATTTCCCATGCCTTCAAAATAGGTACTTATGCATTTTTTGGGTCGCTGATTACGAATTTAGAATCAAGTTTTTGAAATTTTTTAAATTCAAAATGCCGGAACCAATAGGGCAGAGAATAATTCTTAAAAATGTGCCGTGGATCCAAAATGGGGTTTTGAGGGTTTTTTGGGTCATTGATTACAAATCTGATGTCAAAATTCAAAATGGCGGCTAAAAATTACAGAATTGATGCCATGTATTGAAATTTGGTCCTCAGTGGTTTTTTGGGTCGTTGATTATGATTTTGGAGTCAAGCTGATTACGAATATGAATTCAAAATTCAAAATGGCGGATCCAATATGGTGGCCACAAATTAAAAAATTGGTTTTGTGGCTTCAAATTAGGCCCCAAGAGGGTTGGTGTGTCGCTGATGAAGAATTTGAATTCAAATTTGGAAAATTATAATAATTCAAAATGGCTGATCCAATATGGCAGAAATTTAAAAATAAGTCCTGTGGCTTCAAAATGGGTTCCCAGGAGATTTTTGTATCGCTGATTACAAATTTGAAGTCATTATTATGAAATTCAAAATTGCAGATCCAATATGGCGGAGAATAATTTTTAAAAATGTACCGTGGATTCAGAATGAGTTTTTGAGGGTTTTTTGGGTCGCTGATTACAAATCTAAAGTCAAAACTCAAAATGACAGATTAAATATGGCGAACCAAAAATTGGAAAATTAGTTCGGAGGCTTTAAAATGGGATTTCGGTGGTGTTTTTGGTGTCATAGTACGAATGTGAAGTCAAGATTCAAAATGACGGCCAAAAATTACAGAATTCATCCCATGCATTGAAATTTGGTTCTCAGTGGTTTTTTGGGTAGCTGATTATGATGTTGGAGTCAAGCTGATTACGAATATGAATTAAAAATTCAAAATAGCGGATCCAATATGGCGGCAAAAAATTAAAAAATTGGTTTTGTGGCTTCAAATTAGGTCCCAAGAGGTTTAGTGTGTCGCTGATGAAGAATTTGAATTCAAATTTGGAAAATTATAATAATTCAAAATGGCTGATCCAATATGGCGGAAATTTAAAAATAAGTCCTGTGGCTTCAAAATGGGTTCTCAGGAGATTTTTGTATCGCTGATTACGAATCTGAAGTCATTATTACAAAATTAAAAATGGCAGATCCAATATGGCGGACCAAATGTTTAAACATAAGTACTGTATCTGGTATTTTTAATTTCTTAATTTTGACTTCTGATTCGTAATCCGTGACCCAAACGAATCCTGATGACCTATTTGAAAGGCAGGGGACCAATTTTTTAATTTTTTGGTCGCCATATCGGATCCACCATTTTGAATTTTAAAAATTTCAAAAATTTGACTTGAGATTCGTAATCAGCGACCCTAAAAACCTTTCATGCATGAAGTTTGAAACAATCCGCATGTATGGAAAAACTTAAGCTTCGAAGGGTTAAAAATGTTAAAATATTTTGAATCCTCTGAAATCCCATACAATCCCATAAGACCCCTTAAAGGTCCTTAGAATTTCCTAAAATTCGTTGAAATTGTTGAAATCCTTTAATATCCTCTTTAATAATACCATTTAAGTTTTCAGGGTCTGCTGAAATTTTTTGGAAAATTGCAAAATATCCCAAAATATTTCAAACCCTTCAAAATGTATTGCAATTGTTGAAACATTTATAATCCTTGAAGACCCCATAAATTTGCCTGAAATACTTTCAATTTCAATAAATTATCTCAAAATTTGCCCTCTGAAATTAGATGAAACTTCTTGAAATTTTTAAAATATTTGAAATCCCTTGGAATCTTTTAAAATACTCTGAAATATTTAAAACCCTGTAAGATCCTTTTAAATTCCTGAAACTGGATGAAATCCTCTAAAACATTTCAAAATAGTAGCAAAATAGTTGCATCATTAAAGAAAAGTGTAAAAAGTTGTCCATACTGGCGTGAGTCCGAGGCCTGTAACTTCAATAAATAAATTAAGAACTAGGGAAAATTGAGATGAGAAAAAGTAGAATCCCTGAGAATCCAAACCCCTCCGACATCAATAAACGAGAATAATACAATTGGCCCTTGGGGAATCGAGTAAAGTAGTGGGGCGGTTAAAAATTAATTATCGCAATAAAAGTTAATCTTTCCAGTTTGTAAAGCAACTCCCTTCGATTCGGCGAGCCACGGGTAATCGTGGGTAATTAAAATAAAAATTATATCAGCACCGTTCTATTTTTTTCGCTCTTTTCTCTTAGCCACTCGGTCTCGTTTTCTACTTTTGTCCTTCTCAGCATCGCAGGGGGAGATATTGATAAAGGATTATTGAAACAAGAACTTCCAGCTAAAAGTTAAGCAGAAAAATTAAAAAGAGTTCATGAGGATTATTCATTTTATGGTGTAGATTTGATTTGAGAAGTTTATGTTTAACGAAAGATACACTAAATAAAAATATATTAGAAAAAGCTCGATCTACAATATGTGGGGAGGTTTCACGTCTCTAATTAAGCACATTATTTTTTTTTAATTGATTGGTTCTTCAATTTGTTTAATTTATTTTTTATTTATTATTTATCCTATCTTTGAAAGTCGGTATTCGTCGTTTAGTTACCGTAACCGTTACGTTCGGTATATATACGATTCCTTTGACTTATTTTTTTAACATCTTTAATATTTTATTCATATTTACAAAAATTCATTTTGGATTTAACGTTTTATTCATAGTTTATTTATATTTCAAACTGTTTGAAAATTTCCAAATTTTGAGTACCGTTTTTACGGAGTCAACTAAGAATATCTTTCCGGTAACTCTTTTCTATGTTGCTTTATAAATTCACAATAATTATTAATTATTTTTCCAAATAAAAAATTAAGACTTTGGATATTTCTCAACGAATAGGCTCAATTTTTTACAGAATTAAGTAAGAATATCTTTCAGATTACTTTTTTCTATGATGCTAAGAAAAGTCCTTCTGATGACTATTTTCTATGTTGCTTATGTAAATTCGCAGGAACGATTAATTATTCAAACAGTTTCCATAAATCTTACAGAATTAACTAAGAATATCTTTCCAATGACTTTTTTGTATCATGATTTGCAAATTTTCAACAATTATTAATTTTTTAAACAATTTACATAAAGAAGTTAAGAACTTGGTCACTTTTCAACGAATAGGATCAATTAGTTTAGGGAATCAAGAAATAATGTATTCCCAATAAATCTTTTCTATGATACTTTGCAAATATACAATAATTATTAATTATTTTACCAATTTTCCTAAGCATATTCAGAGTTTGTCTATTTTTTAAGGAATAGGCAGAATTTTTTTACCGAGTCAACTAGGAATGTCTTTTCGATAACTATTTTATATGCTGCTTTGTAAATTTACAAGAATTATTATTTGTAATATCATTACTTTTAACGAATTGGCTCAATTTGTTTACAGAACCAGAAGGAATGTATTATAAATGAGTCTTTCCTATGTTACTTCGCAAATTTACAATAACTGTTAATTATTTTAACAATTTTCATAAACATATTCAGAGTTTGGCTGTTTTTCAACGAATAGGCTAAATTTGTTTACGAATTCAACTAAGAATATCTTTCCGATGACTGTTATCTATGTTGCTGTGTAAATTTATAATAATTTTCAATTATTTAAACAATTTCAATCAAAAAACTGAGAGTTTGGCTATTTTTTAACAAATAGGCTCCATTTTGTTATAGAATTAAGTAAGAATATCCTTCCAGTGACTTTTTGCTATAATGCTCTGCAAATTTCAAAGAATGAATAATTATTTAAACTATTTTTTAAAGAATAGGCTGAATTTGTTCACGGAATCAATAAAGAATGTTTTTCAAATAGCTCTTTCCTATGTTTTGTAAATTCAAAAGAATTATTAATTAATTAAACAATTTCGATATAAAAATTTAGAGCTTGGCAATTTTTCAACGAATAGGCTCAATTTTTTACAGAATTAGATAAGAATATCTTTCCGGTGACAATTTTCTATAATGCTCTGCAAATTTCAAAAAATTAATTATTATTGAAACAATGTTGATAAACAAATCAAGATTTTGTCCATTTTTCAACGAGTAGGCTCAATAATTATTAATTATTTAAACAATGTCGAATAAAAAATTCAGAGTTGGCAATTTTTCAATGAATAGGCTCAATTTTTTACAGGATTAGATAAGAATATCTTTCCGGTGACATTTTTCTATAATGCCCTGCAAATTTAAAAGAATTAGTTATTATTGAAACAATGTTGATAACAAAATTTAAAGTTGCACCATATTTCAACGAGTAGGCGCAATTTGTGTACGGAATCAATAAAAAATGTTTTTCAAATAAACATGTTTATCAATATATCCTGAGTTTGGCTATTTTTCAAGCAATAGGCACAATTTGTTTACGAAGTCAACTAACTATATCTTACTGAAGACTCTTTTTCTATGTTTCTTTACAAATTCAGATTACTTTTTTTCTATAATGCTATGAAAAGTCTTTCTGATGACTCTTTTCTATGTTGCTTTGTAAATTTACAAGAATTAATAATAATTTAAACAATTTTCATACCAAAATTTAGAGTTTGGCTATTTTTAACAAATAGGCTACATTTTTTTAGAGAATTAACTAAGAATATCATTCCGATTACTTTTTTGTATGATGCTTTGCAAATTTCAAAGAATTATTAATAATTTAAACAATTTTCATTAAGAAATCAAGAACTTGGCCATTTTTCACCAACTAGGATCAATTAGTTCAGAGCATCAAGATTTCTACGATACTTTGCAAATATACAATAATTAATAATTATTTAAATAATATTCATAAACATATTCAGAGTTTGCGTATTTTTCAAGGAATAGACACAATTTTTTTACGGAGTCAACTAGCAATGTCCTTCTGATGACTCTATTCTATGTTACTTTGTCAATTTAAAAGAATTATAAATTATTTAAACAATTTTCCTGAACATATTCAGAGTTTGTCTATTTTCAAAGGAATAGGCCCATTTTTTTACGGAAGCAACAAAGTATGTATTTCAAATGAGAATTTCGTATATTACCTTGCACATTCACAATAATTATTCATTATTTAAATATTTTTCATAAACATATTCAGAATTTGTGTATTTTTCAAAATTTCAAATAAAATGTAGATTTTTGCAGATTTCGAACAAAAAATGTAGAAGCTGTTTAAGAATTTTGAAAGGTTTCAAGATAATACAAATATTTTCTTGAGATTCATAGGAAAATTTTTAATGATTTTTTTAATTTCGAAACTTTATTTTAAGAAATAATTTTAAAGATTTCAAAGAAATCGAGAAAGAAGCTGGAAGAGTTTCAATCCATTTTTTTGGATTTAGAAGTATTTAAAAAAAAATTGAATCATACGAGAAGATATTTAGAAGTTTCGAACAAAGTTCAAAAATAATATAATTTGAAATTTGAAGAGATTTCAAATTTTTTTTAACAAAATATACATTTTTGAAGACATTGAACAAGAAAATTCTCGAAAAAATTTAAATGTTTTTAATTTAAGGAGAATATGTAAAACGGTTTTAAAACATTTCAAAAATTTCCAAAATTGTCGAAAAAGAATCTGAAAGATTCTCGACTTTTTAAAAAGTCGAGAAAAAATCAGATTATTTCTGAAGATATTTGGTTGGCTTAGAAGTTTTTGAAAAACGTGGTGATTTTTTACGAAAATATGAGAATAATAAGGAAATATTTAAAAAAAATAAAATTTCCGACCGGATAATTGCTTTTGAAACCAAATGCTCGAATTTTTTAACACAAAATATTCAACTTCAAACAGAAACTAATGGATTTTTGAACGTGTAATTCTATTTTCAACAAAATAACTAAATTTTTCACAAAATAGTTGAGATTTGAACAAAATATTGAAATTCTTAAACAAATAGTTGAGATTTTAACTAAATAATTAAATTAAAAAAAAAATTAGTTTAATTTGTAAGTAAAATGATGCATCTTCTACATCATAGTTCAAGTCTTGACCAAAAAAGATCATGGTTTAAGCAGTAGAATTTTTAAGCAAAAATGATCAAATTCATAACAAAATAGATGAATTTTCAAATCGAAAACAAAAATTTTTTACAAAAGAGTTGCATTTTGAGCTAGAAATGATTTTTCAGTCAACAGAGAAAGCAAATTTGAAAAATTTTTGAATTTTTAAGTAAAAATGGCGAAATATCTAGAAAAAAGTTGAATTTTCAACGCATAAATATGTATTTTCAACCAAAAAGTTACTTTTCAACCAATTGGTTGTATTTTATACTGAGCATAAAATGCTCAACCTGAATATATGAATTTTTAATAAAAACTACAATTTTTAAGCCCAAAATGAGAATTTTGTATAAAACAGTTGAGTTTTCAACTAGGAAATTAATTTTCGACCAAATAATTGAATTTCAAACTAAAAGCGATAAATTTTTAACCAGATATGGAATATTTTAATTTGCACTTAAAAAATTTATTTAAAAAATGATTGTTTAACAAAATAGGTAGATTATTAACCAAAGAGATGGAAATGAAGCAAATAAAATCAAATTTTGAACAAAGTATTTGAACTTTGGAACAAGTAGTTGAATCTTCAATTATAATTATTAATTTTCTGCTGAAAAATGAAAATTTACAACAAAATATGTAAATTTTCAACCAACTATAGAATAGTTACATTTTCATTCAAAAAAATTAATTTACGAGAAAAAAGACGAATTTTCAACAAAATAGCTCAATTTTCAGTCCAAGAGTCATCAATCATCTTACATTAATAAAATTTTAAATAGAAAATTATTATAAATATTATCAATTTAAAAATTAAATTTCTATAATAATGAAATAAATAATAATAATAAAAAAAATAATTTTTTTCTGAATCTATAAGTCAATTAATAATTAATTCAAATTTTAAATAAATTAATTCAATGAAAATATTGAATTTAAAAAGAAAATAAATTTTCAGAGAAATAGTTTAATCCTCAACCAATAAAATGAATTTTTAAGAAGGTAGTTCAACTTTCAACCAAACAGTTGAATTTTTAACAAAAAAATATGAATTTTATATGAAAAATTAATACGTGAATTTCAATTAAAAACTATCAATTTTCAGCCAATAATGGATTAGTTAAATTTTCAGGTTTGAAAATTAATTCCAAACTAAAGGAAAATTAATTTTTCATGATGTAGTTAAGACTTCAACCAATAAAATGAATGTTTAACAATGTAGTTGAATGTTCAACCGAGTAGTTGAATTTTCAAACAAATAGTAGAATTTTTAACCAAAATAGATGAATTCTTAACAAAAAATACAATAGTAGAGTTTTTAATTAACAAGAATTAATTTTCTGTGAAAAATAGATTCCCTTATTGCGTTTTAATAATTCAGCTCGGATTTATGCGAAAAAGCAAAGAAAGAAGAATTATCTTGAAAACCTGAGAAAGAAGAGGAATTCTTTGAAAAAGGGGTGAAGAGAGAAATAGGAAAAAAGTGTGAAGTCTTTATTCAGATGCTTTACTTGTAAAATGAAATCAATAATTTTCATTTTTTCAAGCATAAAAAAATGGTTATTAAAATTATTGTTTTCCACGTGTGCTGTCACATTCTGCTTTACACCCTTCCACAGTGGGGAAAAAATGACTTTTTTGGTTCAAAATAACGTACAGCCCACAAATATTGACCGATTTAGACCAGAAAAATTTTGAAAAGAAAGATGATATGATTTCTAAGATTATTGAATTAGGTTTTCAATTTTTTTATAAATAAACAAATATGGCGAAAAAATGGCCATTTTTTCTATTCAATAAACAATAAACAAAAAAAAATTTTATAAACAAATTGTTTGTTGAAGAAGTGTTTTCTACAAATTTCCATAATTTTACATTTTTTTAAGATATATTTTGAGAAATTTGAATGGAAACAATATAATCTTAGAGAAAATTTTTCTCAAGATTCTAATTGTTTATATTATCAAAAAATTTAATGAATAAATGCAATAATCAGGCATTTCTCGACAGAAAAATTCGTTTTTTTCTATGTCAATTTTTTTCATTAGGAACTTCATGATATTTTCAGCAAAATTCATATTTTTTTGATCAATTTTATATTTTTGTAGAAAAAAATTTAATAAACAAATGCATTATTCGGGCATCTGTCGATGAAAAAATTATTTTTTTTTCGATGGCAGTCTTTCTAATTGGGAACTTATTGATAATTGCGCAAAATGTTGATTTCCACTGATTCAAAAAAAAAACTTTTTCGTCGAGAAAAACCAAAATAATCCATATTTTTATTAAATTTGTTTAAAACATCATAGAATTTATCAACTAAGTATGAGTGGTAGTGAAATTATGATTTAGTTCCCAATTAAAAAGACTGATATCGAAAAAAAAATAATTTTTCCATCGACAGATGCCCGAATAATTATTTTTTTGTATTAAATTTGTTTTTAAACAAATATGAAATTTATCAAACAATTATGAATTTTGCTGGAATCATCATGAAGTTCCCAATTAAAAAGACTGACATCGAAAAAAACGAATTTTTCCGTCCACAAATGCCCGAATGATGCATTTGTTTGTTAAATTTGTTATAAAGAATCATAAAATTGATTAACTCATCATGAGTGTTGTTGAATTTATTATAAAGATACCAATTAAAATGTCTCACATCGAAGAAGAAAGAATTTTACCGTCGACAGAGGCCCCAATAATGCATTTGTTTATTAAATTTGTTTTAAAAAATCATAAAATTGATCAGAAAATTTTGAATTTTGCTGAAGTTCTTATAAAGTTCTTATTAAAAAAGTTGACGTAAAAAAAAAAAAAAAAATTTCTGTCGATTAATGCCTGATTAATGAATTTGTTTATTGAATTTGTTTGGAAAGTTCTAAAATTTATCAACTTATTATGAATGTTGCTGAAATTGTCATGAAGTTCCCAACTGAAAGGACTAACATTGAAAAAACCGAATTTTTCTGCCGACAAATGCCCGAATAATTCATTTATTTATTAAATTTGTTTAAAAAAATAATAAGATCAATAAAAAAATCATGAATTTCGCTAACATTCTCATGAAGTTCCTAATTAAAAAAAATTGACGTCGAAAAAAACGAATTTTTCTGTCGAAAAATGCCTAATTATTGCATCTGTTCATTAAATTGGTTTATAATATAAACAATTAGAATCTCAAGAGAAATTTTGTTCAATATAATATTATTTCCATTCAAATTTCTTGCAATATAACTTTAAAAAACGTATAATTTTGGAAAATCGTGGAAAACATTTTTTCTACAAATAATTTGTTTATAAACAATTTTTTTGATTATTGACGAGCACCAGGATCGTCAAAAAGAAAAAATGGCTATTTTTTTCGTCATATTGGTTTATTTATAAAAAGATTGAAAACCTAATTCAAAAATCAGGCTCGAACAACTCTGTTAGAAATCTTATCATCTTTTTGAAATTTTTGTTTGTCTAAATCGGTCCATATTTGTGGGTTGTACTCTATTTTGAACCAAAAAACTTATTTTTTGCTTCCCCATAGAGGAAGCTTTGCAATGGTAACATTTTCCAAAATATTTAGATTCATTTAATTAAATCTTCCTCAATTTAAAAATGTCTAATAAAATGTTCTTAGCAATTGTACGGATGTATGTGTGTGGATGCGTGTGTGTGGATGCGTGTGTGTGGATGTCACACTTTTTTTTAACACGAGAAAATGAAAACGATTGCAAAAAAATTGATGAAATTTGGAGGCCTTATTTTCACTACTAATATCTTTAAACTGACAGAAGGATTTCTCAGAATATTCATCGCATTTTTTTTAGCATAATTCAAAGTTGATGCAAGAATAGAAAAAAATTGTTGATTCGAGGCGAATCGATTGACCTATGATATTAATACATTTTATTGAAGAGTAAGGAAGCTATCGTAATGCATAATATTTGAAAACACGGTTTTTTATAGTAAAACTTTTTTCTTCAACATAATACAAAGTTGATGCAAGAATATAAAAGATTCTTTGGTTCGAGATGAATCGATTGACCTATAATATTAATTCATTTTATTAAAGAGTAGGGAAGTTATGGTAATTTATATATTTTAAAAATCGGTTTTTTACAGTAAAAATTTTTTATTAGCGTAATTCAAAGTTGATGCAAGAACAGAAAAGATGTGTTGATTCGAAACGAATCGATTGACCTATAATATTAATATATTTTATGGAAGAGTAAGGAAGCTATGGTAATGTATACTATTTGGAAATACGGTA
>CAKNYM010054298.1:304370-334920 GCA_932195095.1 Andricus curvator | reverse complement strand
ATATTCATACATTTTATTGAAGAGTAAGGAAGCTATGGTAATGTATAATATTTGAAAATAAGGTTTTTTTATAGTAAAACTTTTTTTATTAACATAATTCAAAGTTGATGCAAAAATATAAAAGGTTCCTTGGTTCGATACGAATCGATTGAACTGCAATATTAATACATTTTATTAAAGAGTGGGAAGTTATGGTAATTTGTATATTTTTAAAATCGATTTTTATAGTAAAAAATTTCTTATTCTCATAATTTAAAGTTGATGCGAGAATAGAAAAGTTGTGTTGATTCAAGACTAATCAATTGACCTATAACATTGATACATTCTATTGAAGAGTAAGGAAGCTATGGTAATGCATAATATTTTGAAACACAGTTTTTCATAGTAAAACTTTTCTCACTAACATAATTCAAAATTGATGCAAAAACGAAAAAGATTCTTGGATTCGAGGCAAATCGATTGATCTGTAATATCAGTACACTTTATTGAACATTAAGAAAGTTATACTCATTTATAATATTTGAATCATCTGCTTCAAACAGAAACACTTTTTTCATCGACATAATTCAAAGTTGACGCTTAAATAGAAATGACTTTTGATCATAAGTTGTGCGACAGAACTTTTCCCTTCCCTTTTCCAGCTCGAAAAATTATAATTTCGAATACAAAATTTGATTTGCCTGATTTGTATTTGAAAAATGTTGTGTGTTATTTTGTAATTTTCTATTTTTATAAAAATAGAGAATTAGAAAATTTATATTTTTAAATTGATCAAAATGAAGACTTTGGTTTGTCTGTTATTTAAAAAAAAATCACTAATGCATCCTCTATGAGGAAGCATTAGTGATTTTTGATAAGGGGCCGTTTTTGAACGGCCCCTTATTATAAGTTTTCTTGTATATGAAGAAACGCAAGATAGCCGTCGAGCTTTAAAGTAACGAAGCACCCTCTATCGTGCACAGTTTTTAATTTATCGATTGAGACGCCAGTGTTCTTGAGCTGCCGTCGTTTGTGGCGCGGCTGGTTCATTAGAGGCTCTTAATTAACTTGCGGCGCGCACGCGACTTTACACAATGGAGACTATATCCTGTGCAAGCTTACGCCATTCAATTACATGTTAATAATATACGCCAAGTTACGTTGGCCCCATTCCAGAGGAATATTGCCAATCGAATCCGCTTTCAAACTTGATCGAACCTTCGAATCCTTAATGAGAATTATCCTTGCTGACAACAATGAATACGTACACAACACCGTCGGAAATTATCTGCACGGCTAGAACGACCGGCAGTAAAAATGACTGCTGTCTTTGAAACCTGATTCGCTGTTTAAAAAAAAAACGAAATTTTTTTTGAAGAAACTGTTGAAAAGCTTATAAAATTCTGCGTCGAATGCCCCCTAACAGAGATATTTTTGAAAAAAAAAAAAAAAAATTTATTTTAGATAATTTTTTTCTGAAAAAAGATCTCCTTTCGCTACGCTGGGAATCAAACCACAGAACTACTGATTTCCGGTCAGGTGCTTTCTCATTGAGCTACTAGAAAGAACGAAGCTACTAGAGAGAGCTACTAGAGAGACAGCCACTAGAGAGATCCTAGAGAATTAAGCTACTAGAAAGATCTTTCTAGTAGGGTAATGGAAAAGCAACTGACCGGAAATCAGTTGTTCTGTGGTTTGATTCCCAGCGGAGCGAAAGTAGATCTTTTTTCAGAAAAAAATTATTCAGAATAACTTTTTAGTGAGATCTTTCTAGTAGCTTAATGAGAAAACACCTGACCGGAAATCAGTTGTTCTGTGGTTTGATTCCCAGCGGAGCGAAAGGAGATCTTTTTTCAGAAAAAAATGATTGAAAATAATTTTTCAGAGAGATCATTCTAGTAGCTTAATGGAAAAGAACCTACCCAGAGATCAGTAGTTCTGTGGTTCGATTCCCAGCAGATCGAAAGGAGAAGATCTTTTTTTAGAACAAAATTATTCAAAATAATTTCTCTTTCATAGCTCCATCTAGTCTGAAAAGACGTTAAATATTTTCTTTTATTCCCTAATGATAATACAGATTCCTTGAAAAATAAAAAAATTCTCAGGGATTTTGGAGATAAGACTGAAAATGCCCAAGCGTGTTTCCGTCGGGTTTCAATCGGCGTGAACCGTTGTCGCACAGTAGAAAAAAAAGAGTTTTTTGGTTCAAAATAACGTACAGCCCACAAATATTGACCGAATTTGACAACAAAAATTTAAAAAAAAAGCTGAAAAGATTTTCAAAAGAGTTTTCAAACCTGATTTTTAAATTAAGCTTTCAATTTGTTTATAAATAAACAAATATGACGAAAAAAATGGCCATTTTTTCTATTTGACGTTCCTGGTGCTCGTCAATAACAGGAGAATTGTTGAAATGGCCTAAGTTTCATTAAGTAATATTAGTTGAAGATGTGTCTATATTATATGATAAACAAAAAAATTTTTCATAAACAAATTAATTGTTGAAAGAATTTTTTCTACAATTATCCACAATTTTAAGTTTTTTTAAAGTTATATCTCAAGAAATTTGAATGGAAACAATAAAGTGATGAAGAAGTTTCTTCTTGAAATCATTATTGCCAATATTATAAACAAATTTAAGAAAAAAATGCATTAATCAGGAATTTTTCCATAGAAAAATTCGTTTTTTCCGATGTCAATTTTTTTAAATTAGGAACTTTATGATAATTGCAGCAAAATTAATAATTTTTTGATTAATGTTATGATTTTTTTAAACAAATTTAATAAACAAATGCATTATTCGGGCATTTGTCAGCAGAACAATTCGTTTTTTTTTCAGTGCCTTTCAGTTGGGAACTTTATGACAATTTCAGCAACATTCATAATTAGTCGATAAATTTCATGATCTTTTGAAACAAATTTAATAAACAAATGTATTCTTCAGGCATTTGACGACAGAAAAATTCCTTTTTTTCAATGTCAACTTTTTTGAATTAGGAACTTCATGATAATTTTAGCAAAATTCATAATTTTTGGATGAATTTCATGATTTTATCGAATAATTTCAATAAAAAAATGCATTATTGGGGTATCTGTGGACGGAAAAATTCGTTTTCTTCGATGTCAGTCTTTTCAATTGGAAACTTCAGAATAATTTCAGCAAAATTTATAATTGGTTGATAAATTATATATTTTTTCAAACAAAAATTTAATAAACAAATGCATTATTCGGGCATCTGTCCATGGAAAATTTTTTTTTTTCGACCTCAGTCTTTTTAATACTGAGATAATAAATTATATGATGTTTCAAACAAATATAATAAACATATGCATTATTTGGGTATTAGTCGACAAAAAGATTTTTTTTCAATCTCAGTCCTTTCAGTTTAAGTTTCTGAGAATTTTTCTGTCGACGCATGTCCCAATAATGCATTTCTTTATTAAATTTTTTCAAAAAAATGATGAAATTGATCAAAAAATTATGAATTTTTCTGAAATTATCACGAAGTTCCTAATTGAAAAAGTTGACATAAAAGAAACGAATTTTTCGGTCGACAAATGGCTGATTAATGCATTTGTTTATTCAATTTGTTTCAAAAAATCATGAAATTTATCAACTAATTATGAATTTTGCTGAAATTTTCATGAAGTTCCCAACTGAAATGACTGGCATTGAAAAAAAACGAATTTTTCTGCCGACAAATGCCCGAAAAATGCATTTGTGTATTAAATTTTTTTGCAAAAATCATATGATTACTCAACAAATTATAAATTTAGCTGAAATTATCACAAAGTTCCTGATTAAAAAAATTGACATAGAAAAAATTAATTTTTCTATCGAAAAATGCCTCATTAATGCGTATGTTTATTAAATTTGTTTTCAAAAATCATAAGATTAATCAAAAAATTATTAATTGTGCCAAAATTATCATAAAGTTCCTCATTTAAAAAATTGACATCGAAAAAAACGAATTTTTCTATCGAAAAATGCTTCATTAATGCATTTGTTTATTAAATTTATTTATAATATTGACAATAATAATCTCAAGAAGAAATTTCTTTATCGTCATATTGTTTTCATTCAAATTTCTTGCAATATAACTAGAAAAAACGTAAAATTATGAATGATCGTAGAAAACATTCTTTCAACAAATAATTTGTTTATAAAATTTTTTTTTTCTTATTATATAATATTGGGACATCTTTCACTAATGTTACTCTATAAAACTTAGGCGACTAGACCATAATTTTTTTTTCATAATTTTGAACTGAAAGCGTTTGGAATTAAAGAAAAATGTGTCAAATGATTTTGAATTTGAAACATTCCAATTCAAATTACTTCAGACAGGTCAAATTTTGAAAAAGGACAATTATTCGAATAAAATAAAAAGGAATGGAACTTGTTTAAATTCTGCACAAAAGCGTTTAAAATTGGATGATTTTAAATTTAAAAAAAAATTCAAAACAAAGTTTTTAAAATTCAAAACCTTCAAACTAAAATTTTGGAATTTAGACAATTTTATCAGGAAGGAGTTGAAATTAAAAAGTAAATTGAATATTTTGAAGTGAGAGCTTATAAAATTATAAAAGCCTAATTTTTATTAAATTAAAAAAAGTATGATTCAACGTAAAAATTGACTAGACAAACTTTTCTAAAATCAAAAAATAAATTTACCTTTATTTTCACCGTTCAAAATGGAAAATTTTTAATTGTAAAAATTTTTAACAACAACAAAAAATGAACAGATGTTAGCCAGAGGCATTGAATATTGAAGTTTTTTATTCAAGAAATGTTCCAAAAAGCTCGACATTTCGAACTCAGTTAAAAAATGTTATTTTGCTATTGAACAACTGAATTAATTCTTTTATTTTTAATGCTGTAAATTCTAGAATTCTGAATTTTCATGGTAAACGCTAAATTTTCAATTTTTTCCTATCATAAGTTTAAATTTTGCGATTAAAATTGAAATTATTGAAATTCGAAAAGTAGAATTGAAAATTTCAAAATTTCTAATTTTCAAACGATTAAAATGACTTAAAGTTATAGAAATTTTTTAACTTTTGAAAACAAAAAAGTTTTAATATCACAATATATCGCGACTAATTTTTTTTTTAGTTTTAGATGACGTTCGGATTTGTTCAAGTTTCTGGAGAACACATTTTTACATTTTTCAATATTTCCCATTTTAAATTACTTTTTATTTCGAACGTTTTTATAGTATAATTCAATTGTAAGGGTTCAGAATAGAACATTTTTGCATTTTGATCAGTGAAAATAAAGGTGAATTTATTTTTTGATCTTAGAAAAACGTAACTATTCAATTTTTTATATGAAATCACAATTTCTTTAATTGAATAAAAATTTAGATTTATAATTATTTATTTAATTAATTATAAAAGATTTGCATCAAAAATAATACAATTTTCATTCCTCTGAATTTCAAATGATATATTTTTGAAAATTGTAGTCGGAAAATATTCCATTTTCTACGCTTTGAAATTGGACTTTTCTAATTTTGATCTGAAATCATTTAATTTCGAGATTTTTGAATTCCAAATATAATTGTTCAATTCTTAACGCTTTGAATTAGAAATAAAATTTTTGAAAATTTCATATACGTCGAAAAATTATATATAATATTTTTAAAAAATTTGTCTTATTTTACCGGATTTCACAAAATAAAAAATATTTGATAAATTTCCTGAAAATTCTGAAAGTTTTTAAATAGTTTCACTTTTTTTAATTTTCTAAAATTTATAAATATCTTTCAAACTCACTAAAATTATTGATAAATTTTTGAAATACTGTTAAAATTAAATGAATTGCCTCAAAATCTTCCAGAGTTTTTGTTGACATTTTTAGAAATTTTTTGAATTGCTTTGAAATCTTTGTAAATTAGCTTCAAAAATTGATTTTTAAAAATGAAAGATCCCTTAAAATTTTTCCAGGATTATAAGGCAGAATATGAATTCAGTGTCCTAGCTAAATTGAATAATAAAATTGTACTATTTAAACAAAATAAAACCATTTCTTAAAATTGTAGCACAATATTTACATTTTTCAAATTATAAAGCCGCAATAAATAATACATTATGATTGGTCACGTGAAATTCTGATACATAGCTTAAAAATTAATTTTTTGAGCAAAAAAATTATTACGAATTTTCTCAAGATTCTTAGGAACATTTTTTATTTTTTTGAAATCTGTTAAAATTTGAAAAATTTTAAATTACATCCTAAACTTTTTAAAACTGCTCAACCTTGTAAATACCTTTAAAGATTATTTGAAATTTTCCCTAAAGTTTTTTAAAATCAAAAAAATTTTCAAATCATGCAGATTCTTTTTAAAAAAATTTGGGAAATCTTTTTTGATTTCAGCTGAGTTTTTAATTGCTGAAAATAAAACTTGATATAAAATGATAGGTATAAATGCATTTTCAAGTAATATAAAAATATTTAAACTGTCAAAAATATGTTTTTTTTTGTGTATTTAGAAATTCAAGATTTTGTTGTCTAACGGTAGGAATATTTAAAATGTTTACCTTTTTGAATAATCTCTTTATATTGTAGAAGAAATCCTGCGTAATCCAAGAAAAAAAATCTTTAGGGGCCAGCTGAGATCATCGATTGTTATGAAATTACAAATTTTTGTATTCCAGACCTGATAATATACGCAAGTTCTTCTTTTGTAAAATTGAGGGTTTCTTCTTCAATAAATACCAAATATTTTTTCGGCGGTGAAAGAATTTTTTAGTTGAAAATAATTTTAAAGTAGCTTAATTCATTATTAGACCTAAAACGGCCTAGTGGAAACTCTAAATAATTTTTTAAAATAATTGGGAATGGAGAACTGTATTTTTTCAAAACAAAGAAATTTAAGGGGTGGCTTTTGAAAAATATTTATCTTGCTTATCATTATTTTACACTTCTTATGATTAATTTGAATAAAAACACATACTTTATGTACTAAAATACTTTTGAAAAAAATTTAATTAAAGAATTGCAACTATTTGATTTTCAGCCACATATATTTTGAAGTGCACTTAATTGAAAGTAGAAGTTTTTTTTATTCGCAATTGAGAAAAAGCGGGCCTTGAAAATCATATTTTTTTTTGATCAATTCATGTTTGCATCGAGCAATGCTTGCTGATAAAAAACAGGTTTCATGTTGAAAATCCTGAAATCCCATTGAAAAAAAAAATTTAATTGAATAATTCCAACTTTTGAATTTTCCCCCACCTATATGTTGAACGGCATAAAAATGAAGGCAGATTTTTTTTAATTGCAATTGAGGAAAAGCCGGAATTGAAGAGAATATTTTTTTGATCAATTCATGTTTGCATCAAACGATGATTGCTGAGGGCATGGCAGCCAATAGCATCCGAGAGTTGCCGTACCATCCTTCCCTTATCCTGTCCGCTACATAAAACCATGTAATTAGCTATACACCCCTTGTTCGTATTACCCTGTCAGTAGTGTGGTGCACTTTAGAGGTACGAGTCGGGCGAAGGGTGGTGAGAGGGTACGGGGGGTATGAAGTACCCGCTAATTAATACCCCTAATTGCGTCGACCCCAGCATACAACCAGCACCAGGGACGTACAGCTCGGGAATCGTATTCAGTGTTCGACATTTCACTTATCTCCTATCTCGAGCCAAAGAATTTTATTCCATTTATATCCTCATTACATCTTCCGAACCCATTCAAATGACTAACGAAGTATGTGTCATTATGCAGCCTTCATTAGGAGAATTTTAATTTATAGCCTTTTCACGAGCAAAGAAATTTTCAGTGGAAACGGAAGTTTATTGTCAGACATTGAGAATAAATTAAAATATTTATTTGAAAGGTTTTAAGACTTTTCTAATAAATGAAGAAATCATACTGTTTCTTCATTAATTTTTAATTATTGGGCGAGTTGGATGAATGTATCAATTGTGAATAATGTCAGCAGAAAAGGAATGACATAGTCAGACACTACATAAGGGGCCGTACTTAAATTACGTAACGGATTATAGGTCCTCCCCAAGACCCTTCCTCTCCCCTGTAACGGACCATAACAAAATTTTTCTCCCCCCCCCCCCCCCTATAAATGTACGTAATTTATGGTTTTCAGAAATAATACGATATCGGACTTGAAACTAATGGACATTTTTTGTTTTTGAGGTAATACATGCTTGTGATAATTTTAACATCTTCTATAAACCATTTATTGAGGAAAAGACTTTTCTACCATAAATCATGATTTTTTAACAAAAGAATTGCATTTTCAACAAAATAATTGCATTTTTAATAAAATAATTGGATTTTGAAAATTCAACAAAAAAAGATGAAATTTCCTTTCAAGAAATAAATTTTGAAACTAAAAAGACGAATTTTCAATGAATAATAATAATAATAATAAGTTTGTTGAACCTTCAAGCCAAAGAGGAATTTTCTGTACAGAAATTGAATTTTCAACCAGACAACATGAATTTTCAGCAAAAAATTAATTTTCAACAAAAAATTTTCAACCAAAGAGATAAACATTCCTTTAAAAAAATTTTAACAAAGCAGTTGAATCTTCAATTAAAAATGGTCAGTTTAAAATTCTTTTCGAATCTCTTCAATTCTTCTAAATACTTCTTGAATTGACTCGATTTTTTAAATCTTTTAATCTTACCAAATTGAAACCGTTTGCTTTTTATTTACACTATTTTGAAATTTTAGGAGATCGTTTGAGATATTTAAAAACCTTTTTAAATTTTCTTTTAAAGTTCATGTTTCAAAATAAAAAAATTATTTAAATTGTTCACACGAATCTTGAGAAATTTTTTTTAAATCTTTTCAGACCACCTTCTAATCTTTAAAAATTATTTAAATTTTTCCTGCATTTTTTTTCTTCAAATTCTGCAAAATTAAAAAAATTGCTTTAAAATATTTCAGATTCTTCTTTGATAATTTTATAAATCTTTTGAAATGTTTTGAAATATTTTTAAATAATCTCTTTAAATTAATTTTTCGAAATAAAAAATCATTTCAATTTTTCCTAAGAACCAAAATTTGTTTTTATTTTTGTGAAACCTTACAAAATTCTTTACAATTTTTACAATTTTTAATTTTTTTTAATTGTTGGAAATCATTGTCTCTTAAACTTACTCAAATTTTTGCATGTAATATTACGAAGCTTCTAATTTTTGTTCGAATTCTTTAAAATAAGTTTTTGCCCATAATTTAATTTTTCTTATCTCTTTTGAAATGTAAGAAAAATCACAAATTATAGTGTGATAAAAAAATGTTAGGAACAGAATTATTTCCCATTATTAAAGAATCATTTACAGTTTGAATTTTCCCTTCTATCAGTAATGTTTACAAACATTCAAAAATAAATTTTATGATGAAGTAAAATTATTTATTTGGAAATTTTGATATGCAATGTTGATGATGCAAAATATTCATAACCTGGAAATTGTATTAAAGTGGGTCAAAATACCCCCCCCCCCACATAACAGACGTACATGAATGAAGGACCCCACCCTTCCGTAACAAATCGTAACGTTACGTAATTTAAGTACGGTGCCTAATATTTTGGAAGAGAACAATTATGGCGAGGCACAATATATAAAGAAACCTTTATTCAAATGAAAATTCTTCATATGAAATATTTATTTAAAAAAATAGAGTTTGATATGGTGTCGACGATTATAAGTAGATGTGGAAAGTTATTGTCCGACATTATGAATAAGTTTGAATATTTAAAAAAATGTATTTTTCTAAAAAATAAGGTGATTATAAGTAATTGCTAATTAATTTCAGAGTTGGCTAAATTGAAGAATTGTGATATAAGTAGAAGAGGAAAGTTATAACAAGACGTTATACAATAGGCCGTTTAAAGAAATAAGAAACGCTATGGGAAGGCGTATTATATAACGAAATATTGATTTACATTATACATGATACATTAAATAATATTTTGCCGTTCAAAAAGTACGTAACTCCCTCGGGGGGGGGGGGTCTGTAGATGTTTTTCACGTAACGTTGCAGAGGTATATTTTTTCAATATAAAATTGCGTAGAATATATTATGCTTGATAATGAATTAAGTAAATTTTTCACCTAAAAATAACACGAAAGCTAATACATTTCTGTGTGCACTAGGATGGTCCAAAAAAAATTTTTTCCAATTTTTATGGGGACACCCCCCAAATTTTTTCGAATCCACCAAAAATTAATTAATTTTTTTTGTTTTGAAAAAAATGATATTTAGGGGTGGCGCAAGCCCCATGAAGTTTAACATGTATTTTCCATAAGAAAAAAAGACGTTTTTGTAAATCTTATTCAGAATCCTCAATATCATCTCAATCGAGTTGAAACTCAACATTTCTCTTCAAAAGTAGCCATAGAATACGAATAAAATATCACTTTTCAAATATCACCCCCATAAGTCTGTTTTATAGGGTGCCAAAGAAACCCCATAAGTGAAAAAATGGGTTTTGCGAGTTTTTGGCGCTAATTATGATTTTTTTGCGGTTTTTTTAATGCGAATTGTTTCTAGTACATGAAATATGACTTTACACTGAAAATTATATATTTTCCTGAATTGTTTAAACAATTTCTTATTGTTTTTAGCAATTTTCTCATAGAATGGAGTTAGAAAGACGCGGGTTTTTCAAAAATTTTCCATTTGTTGTCCAATTTTCAATTAGAGGGAAGTGATAGTTCATCAATGTTAACAATAGTGATTGTTTAAACAATTTCTCATAATTATTAATAACATTATATTTGAATAATGCTAGAAACATGCGGATTTTTTTTTAATTTCTGGCTTTTTGTCCAATTTTCATCTATAGTGAAGTAATAATAAATTCAAGTTAACAAAATAACTGATTAAACAATTTATTATAATTATAGATAATATTATATTTGAATAATGCTGAAAAGATGCGGCTTTTTTTTTAAATTTCTGATTTTTGTCCACTTTTCATTTGGAGTGAAGTAATAATGAATTCAAGTTAACAAAATAATTTTTTAAACAATTTATCATCATTGTTGATAATATTTTCTTTGCTTAATCGGTAGAATGTTGCGGCTTTTTCTGAAATTTTCAACTGTTTGTTTATTTTTTATTAGGCGTGACTTGATAATTAATTGGATTTAACAAAAATAATTGTTTAAACAACTTTTCTGTTAACTTTAATTAATTATTACCTCACTAAGTGAAAAAGGACAGAAATGTAAAAATTGCCGTAAAACCGCAACTATTAGGCGCAATCGATGTAGATGAAGATAGTCATGAACAATGATAATTTGTTTAAACAATTATTTTTGCTAAATCTAATTAATTATCAAGTCACGACTAATAAAAAATAAACAAACAGTTGAAAATTTCAGAAAAAACCGCAACATTCTACCAATTAAGCAAAGAGAATATTATCAACAATGATAATTATTATTATTATTATTATTATTATTATTATTATAGATTAGCAGTTCGAACTCGAAAGTTCATTGCCTCATCTACCCGAGACCGCCACACATCTCTATCTTGTGCATTCTCCATCCAGTTTAAGTAATCATGTCCTAGTTCTTTTAGATCATCCCTTACATTTTTCTCCCATCTGTTTCTCGGTCTGCCTAGGGGTCTCTTACCAGTCGGTCTCCCTCTTAAAACTTGCGCCACTGTTCTTTCATTGCCCATTCTTGCTACATGCCCCGCCCATCTTAATTTACGCGCTTTCATTACTCTATTAATATTTGCTGACCCGTAGAGAGCGTGCAGCTCATTATTATGCAGTTTTCTCCACTCGCCGGTCTCTTCGTCCCTTTTTGGACCATAGATTTTTCTAAGTACTTTATTCTCGAAAACTCTAAACCTATTCTCTTCTCCTTTCGTCAGCGCCCACGTTTCACACCCGTACATGACGACCGGCATTATTATCGTTTTGTAAATTCTTACTTTGATGTTTCTAGATAGCGATCGCGATTTTAGTAGCGTGTTTGCTGCATAATAGCACCTATTGCCAGCGTGTAGCCGCGCATTGATTTCCGTTTTAATCTTATTTTCGCTAGTTATAATAGACCCGAGGTATTTAAACTCGTTAACCCTTTCGAATTTCATATTTCCGGCCATTAGATCCCCGTCTTGATTACTTTGTCCGGACCTGACGACGGTCATATATTTTGTCTTCGATTCGCTAACTTCCAAGCCAATCTCTTTGGCTTTTGCGATCAAGATTTCTGCATTTTTAGCTACCGTTTCTTTATCATCCCCTAGTACGTCGAGATCATCCGCATATCCAAGAATTTGTATTACCCCATTGAGGGTAGCACCGGTCGGATTCGCCTGCACTTGCCTAACCACGTATTCTAAAACTAAGTTAAAAAGGACGCACGAAAGTGCATCGCCCTGTTTCAGGCCATCGCGGATCGAAAACTCTTCAGATAAACTACCGTTTACGCGTATTCTACCCTTACTGCCGCTTAAGCAAATTTCGATAAGTCTAACCAATTTTCTTGGCACACCCAAGAACTCTAGGATCCAGTACATTCGCGCGCGTATAATAGAGTCGTAAGCTTTTTTAAAATCGATAAATAGCTGATGTACTGCTTCTTTAAATTCCCATTTCTTTTCTAACAGTTGTCTAATTGTAAACATTTGATCGCTTGTAGATCGGTTTCGGCGGAATCCACACTGGTAATCCCCAATGATTTCCTCGGCAAAAGGAGTTAGTCTACTTAGGATAACATTAGACAGGATCTTGTAGCACGAAGGCACAAGTGAAATTCCCCGATAGTTGTTACAGTTAGTTTTATCGCCTTTTTTAAAGATGGGAATAATGATAGAGGTATTCCATTCTTCCGGCATGCGTTCTGTTTTCCAAACTGCGCGTATCAATTTACAAATTTGCCTTGTGAGGCAAGGGCCTCCATTTTTTATCAGTTCTGACGGTAGGTCATCGATGCCCGCGGCTTTGTTATTTTTCAACTTCTTGATGGCCATTTCTATTTCTATATCAGTAGGATCGTTAATTAATAGATCAGCAGTGTGGATTTCGCCGAGATTACCTTCAACGGGGGCTTCACGTACATTTAATAGTTTATCGAAATAATCTTTCCATAAATTCAGTCTCTCTGTCGCATCGGCTACTAGATTGCCATTTTCGTCCCTCATTACTTCCGTTCTACTTTGAAAGCCTTTCCTTATAAAATTGATTCCCCTGTACATCTCACGCGGGTTATTTTGTTTATTATGCGCTTCTATTGCTAGTATTTTATTCTTTTCCCACTCCCTTTTCTTGGATCTATAGAGCCTATTTGTACTTTTGCTAATCTCGAGATATTTCTTATGTGTTTGATCGCACTTATTTTGTAAACTACTTAGTCTGGCCTTCCGACGTTTCTCAAACCAGAGTTTGCACTCTTCGTCAAACCATGGTTTGCTTTTGGTTACTTTCTTAAAACCTATCGAAAGTTTCGCGGCTGCCTTTATCGCCTTTTTCGTATTGCTCCACAGGGTTTCCGGGTCCTCCTCGCGATTATTGTTATCGTCTCTCTGTTCTTGGAGAGCGTCGAAACTATTAGAAATCTCAACTTGGTAATTTAATGTTTCTGTTGCTGTTTTGAACTTATCTATATTGAAACGAACTGTTGGCTCTGTGCGGCTTGTTTTCTTACTTAGCGCTAGCCTAGATCTTAGTTTTACTATCACGAGAAAATGGTCTGAATTTAAATCCGCTCCCCTATACGATCTTATATCGAGAATGTTTGTATGACGTCTTCTGTCTATTAGAACGTGATCAATCTGATTGTGAGTTTTACCATCTGGTGATGTCCAGGTGGCCTTATGTATATTTTTATGCTTGAAATATGTGCTTTTGACAACGAGGTTCTTTGAAGCTGCAAAGTTTATTACTCTGGTTCCATTATCATTACTGACGTCATGCAAACTTTCTGATCCTATTGTAGGCCTATACATTGGTTCTTTTCCAATTTTCGCGTTGAAGTCCCCCAATACTATTTTTGCGTCAAACGTTGAGAACTTGTCAAAAACCTGCTCGATTGTTTCATAAAAAAGATCTTTAGTGTCTTCGTCTTTGTCCTCGGTGGGGCAGTGCACATTGATTAATACGTGTTTGCTGAAATTACCCTTTAGTACAATGTATGATAACCGGTCATTAATGAATTGCATGTCGATAAGTGCTTGCGAAATTCGTTTATTAATAAGAAAACCAGTCCCCAGTCTTTGCCCCTTAGCTCCCCCATAGTGAAAAGTATAGTCATCCTTAGAAATTGACGCGAAATCGCCCGACCAGCAGGTTTCTTGAAGTGCTATTAAGTCAGTTTTGTATTCAATTGCTATCTTAATGAGTTCGCTAAGTCGGCCAGTTTTTAGACTACGCGCGTTTAGAGTTCCCACCCTTAGATCTTTAACTGTAGTTTTTTGTTTTTGTAAGTTAGCCATGGTAGTTTCAAGATAATCCGCACGTTAGGATCCTATTCCGATCGTAGGTGAGTCCACTGTCCCAGGAGTGATAACCCCCATACCTCCCTAGGTCTAAGTATGGGAGCTTTCCGACTCTGACAAGGACCATGTCAACTTGTCGTCAGACACATTACAGTTTCATCCTCGTACCCTAACGTCCCCCTGCAAGGCAGCGCGCCTACTGGCATCAATACCCCTTTGGCCCTATGCAGGCGAATCATTCCACACATCCCTTGCGGGCAGTGTCATCGCTGCAGTGTCCAATGGGCAGCAGGATTTTTCCCTTACAAGATTTTTAGTTTTGGTTCGGGTATAGTTTCTAGGTGGATACACGCTGCACCTCGGCTTGCCAGAACCCACCCACTGCGTATGAACGCGAATGGGTGGGTCCTCCCAAGCCATGGTTGTCGTGTACCTATTTTCTACCAGTGCTGAATTCACCACAGACACGACTGGTTCCTATCGGCTGTCCGCGACTGCTTATTCTTGTATTCGCAGCTAACCTTAGGGGCTGTTCAGCCTCACGGGCCGTTCCTCTATCCGCAACCTGAGGACGCGCTACGTAGTGGTGACAGGAAACCCACCAAGCAGATCAACAATGATAATAAATTGTTTAAACAATTATTTTGTTAACTTGAATTCATTATTACTTCACTCCGAATGAAAAGTGGACAAAAACCAGAAATTAAAAAAAAACCGCATCTTTTCAGCATTATTCAAATATAATATTATTAATAATTATAATAAATTGTTCAAATAATTATTTTGTTAACTTGAATTCATTATTACTACATTCCAAATGAAAATTAAACAAAAAGCCAGGAATTTAAAAAAAAAACCGCATCTTTCTAGCATTATTCAATAATAATAATAATAATAATAAGTATAATACATTGTTTAAACAATTATTTTGTCAACTTGAAATCATTATTACTTCACTCCGAATGAAAAGTGGACAAAAACCAGAAATTTAAAAAAAAAAACGCATCTTTTCAGCATTATTCAAATATAATATTATTAATAATTATAATAAATTGTTCAAATAATGATTTTGTTAACTTGAATTCATTATTACTTCACTACAGATGAAAACTGGACAAAAAGCCAGAAATTAAAAAAAAATCCGCATCTTTCTAGCATTATTCAAATATAATATTAATAATAATTATGATAAATTGTTTAAACAATCACTATTGTTAACATTGACGAACTATCACTTCCCCCTAATTGAAAATTGGACAACAAACGGAAGATTTGTGAAAAAACCGCGTCTTTCTAACTCCATTCTATGAGAAAATTGCTAAAAACAATAATAAATTGTTTAAACAATTCAGGAAAATATCTAATTTTCAGTATAAAGTAATATTTCATGTGTTAGAAACAATTTGCATTAAAAAACCACACAAAACTCATAATTAGCGCCAAAAACTCGCAAAACCCATTTTTTTCACTTATGGAGTTTCTGTGGGACCCTATAAAACAGACTGATGGTGTTGGTTTCTGAAAAGTGATATTTTATTCGTATTCTATGGCTAATTATAAAGAGAAATGTTGAGTTTCAACTCGATTGAGATAATATTGAGGATTCTGAATAAGATTTACAAAAACGTATTTTTTTCTTATGGGAAATACATGTTAAACTTCATGGGGCTTGCGCCACCCCTAAATATCATTTTTTTTCTAAACAAAAAAAATGGATTTATTTTTGGGTGGATTCGAACAAATTTGGGATGAATATGAAAATTAATTTGATTTTGAACAAGAGTTGTCTCTTTTTCAATTAATGAACTTTTTTAAAAACAGTTAAACCACATTAATTAAATAATTATAAATTGCAAGAAAAAAACAAGATTTCTCTGTGATGTGGAATACCTTACGAGTCAGTGATTCATTAAAACAAAATAAAAGTATTCAAGGTAAAAAATATATTTTCCTTATGCGTGAAACTTATTTTCTAAAGAGCGTTTTGATAATTTAACGTTCATTTACGATTGATTTCAATTAGCTGGCGACGGTTACAAGTAGAAGCGGGAAGTTATGAGCAGACGGCATGAATAGATTATAATCTTTTTTAACAGTATCTGAACGTACCGAAAAAATTCTACTATTTGTACCGAAATTTCGGTACAATTAGCGCCTTCCCCATGCACTGCTATTCGTACAAACAAAATCCCGGTATTCGTACCGAAATTTCGGTACACGTGGCCACGGCCTTTTTTAAAAGGTTTAAGAATATTTCTAAAAGAAAAGGAAATATATTGGTAATAAAGTAATTGTTTGTCATTAACATAGTTGGTTCAATTCTTGAATAAAAATATTATTAAAAATATAAAAATTAAATTATACACAAATTTGGCTGAAAAGCACTATATAGGATCGGAAATGAGATGAAAAAGTGTAAAAAATTTCATTTGAAATTGAACAATTTTCTAATCAATGAAGGAATTATATTGCTTATTAGTTATTTGTTAATTATTGAAGAGCTGGTTGAAGTCATGAATTGTGAGATAAGTAGAAAAGGGAAGTCATAGCCAGACATGATATAATACTTCATTTAAGAAGAAAAGGAACGTTATGGGGAGTAGTATTATACAATAAGGAAATATTTATCTGAGCTGAAACTCTTTAAATTAATTATTTGAAATTTAGAAAAAGTATTTCATATTTACAAAATTCATTTTATGAATTAATTAGAATCAGACATCATATAATCCTTACATTAAATAATTATAAACGAGAGAAAATTTGTAAACAATATTTCTCTATGATTTTCAATAGGTTATAAGGCAGCGATTATTCAAAATGAAATTTATTTTCTAGAGAGCGTTTTGATAATTTAAAGTTGATTTGCAATTGACTTTGATATAATGTCGGCTATTCTAAGTAGAAACGAGAAGTTACGGTCAGACGTCATGAATAATATATTCATTTTTTACGGATTTAGATCTCTTATAATAACTAAAGGAATTATATTGTTCGTTTGGTAATTGTGAATTAATTTATGAACTGTGGGGCAAGTAGAAAAGGAAAGGTTCAATCAGACATAGCATAATATGACGTTTAAGCAGAAAAAAAACGTTAAGGCGAGGCGTATTATATAAAAAAACTATTTATTTGAATTAATACTCTTTAAATTTAATAGCTATGAATTAGGGACCGCTATAGCCAGCCAGTCTATATTAGGAAATACATTTTTTTTAACTTTTTAAGTTGAACAATTTCAAATTAGAATCTTCAAAATAAAAATATTGTTGCTGACATATGATAAATTCTGGGTAAGGAAATTTTCTTCCTTATGATGAAATTCATTATGTAAAGATTTTCAATTTCTGTTGCAATTGATTTTGATTCTGTGCAGAAGATTATAAGTAGAAATAGACAGTTATGGTCCTACAGTATTTGCGCAGGATATTTCGTTTAAGGGGAAGAGAAACGCTATAGTGAGCCAGTTTATATAAGGAAATACATATATTTTTCAAAAATCTTTTCAAATTGAACAATTTTGAATCAGAAGCATCAGGATAAAAATATCCTAAGAAAATTCTCTTTCTTATAATGAAATTTATTTTGTAAAGAGATTAATTTTCTGTTGCAATTGATTTCTTCGTTGTGGATAATAAGTAGAAATGGAAATTTATGGTCCGTCATTATTTGCGGAGGATATTTCGTTTAAGGGGAAGATGAACGCTATAGTCAGCCAGTTTATATGAGGAAATACATATATTTTTCAAAAATCTCTTCAAATTGAACAATTTTGAATCAGAAGCATCAGGATAAAAATATTGTGAGAAAATTCTCTTTCTTATAATGAAATTTATTTTTTAAAGAGATTAAATTTCTGTTGCAATTGATTTCTATTCGTTGTGGGTGATGAGTAGAAATGGAAAGTTAATACTGGACAGTAGTTGCGGCGAAACAAAGAATTTGAATTGAAAGCATTATGAAAATATTTTTGCTGACTTACAATAGCTTACAAATCAGAAAATTTTAAATGTAAAAGCATTCTAGGAGAGGAGATTTTGTTTCTTATGGTGTAATTTGTTTTCTAAAGAGAGTTTCAATTTCTGTTGCAATAGATTTTGATTCGTTGTCGATATATATGGGTTATTACGACGTGAAAATGATGCAAAGCGAGGGAAGTTTCTTAACATTGGACACGCGTGTTCCTAACGCAGGCACTGAAACCCTTCGCAGGAAACCGTGGTAATATATTTCAGAACCAAGGCACAAAGGTTGGTATCATACACCCTTAAGTTTTCACTTTTCTGTACGTACACAGAACGGCACATATCGGCGCAGTTCTAAGTTATGACGCTATCCTGGCAACATGTCGCAGACGTGTTCTACAAACTTTTCAATGTCGATATACACTTTCGTGCCCCCCTTTTACGAGACGTTCAAAAGGACCCTTGACGCTTATTTCCTTTTTTTTACTTGGAAAATAAGTAATATTTGCAATATTTTCCACTGCAGAAACAACCTGGTGTTTGATTTATATTTTCTTCTTTCAAATTGAAATTTAGGAAGCATTCCTAATTCAGCATGGACACTTTTAGGCTGATAGAATAGTTTACTAATAATCAGTTGTGAGAAATAACCAATTTCTTTTAACTATTTACTTTTTTGGTAACGATGCTGGTAACAAAGTTACTTTTCTATGTAAGTAACGATCAATATATTTTATTGCTTTTGCCACGATTTTTTATTTTCATCGAATTAATGGATGAAAGAGTCTCAATGCTGAAGGCTTTTCCAAAGCTTAAAAAAATCTTCCGAATACCACTATGCCCAACAGCCATATTGGGAGAAAATGCAGTTTTTTCGTTTATAAAATTCTAGAGCATTCAATTTTTGTCCTATTAAAAATTGAGGATTTATGTCTTCATTTGTTTATGATGATATGTAATCACAAAAATAATTAAAAACATAAAAATATCCATTGTTATGAACATATTCTGTCGCAAAATATTTAAATTGCAGACTTTTTTCAGATTTTAATTTCATTTGATGTTGCTTATAAACAAATAATAACACTGCATGTATGGGTTTTATAATTATCAACTATTATAAATTTTTGATAAAAATATTTATTAGTAGTTTTTATTAAGCATTTTGTCTGACTTATTCTCTCAACTGAGGCTGAAGCTATTTAAATGAAAAGAACGATTTTCTTCAAAGCGAAACTGCCGAATCTTTAAATTGATTTCTCCCAATTGTTTATAAATATTTATATTATTGTGTTTTAGTAAAAAAAAAATTTTTTCCTGATAACACTATTTATCATTTCTTATATCAAACTTATTTATGACAATTAAATGTATTAATTGGCAAATTATTTGTATTCTGAAAGTCCCTATGCATTTATTATGGATAAAAAATAATGATAGAAATAAGATTTTATTTTTTATTTTTTAAATGTTGTTATAATTATATTTAATAAAAATATTTTTATTACTTTATAATTAGAAAATTTTAAAGGTTATCTAATCAGTTATCAAAGCATATAAAATTGTTTATTGAAAAATGTTTGAAATAGAATGATTAGAAATTGGAAATGCTAAAAATTTTTAAAAAAATTAATAAGAAGCTCAAAGAATTAGAAAATTCGAGACTCAAATATAGATAAATAATATATGTCATTAGAGAAGAGTTAAAATTGTATAATTCCTAATTTAAAGCGTAAAAAATTGGAAACATTTATTTTTAGTTCAAGAATCTGTAAATTATTAAATGATTGAAGGTTTTGGGTTATAAATATTTTCAATTAAGAACAAACTGAAAATAGGAAAATTTTAAAACGTTAAAAATTAAATATTTTCAGATTAGAATTTTAAAAATAGGATAATCAAACAATTAAATGGAACTAAAATTGCATTATTTATAATTTAAATTGTTCAAATTTCAATGACTTGAAATTTAAAACTTTTGCATTTATATAATTTTTAATTCAAATTTAATAAAATGTTACAATTTGAAATATAAAACTAAATTGCTTGTTCCGAAGTCAGAGCATTTGAAAGAAAAAGGTAATTTTGAATGGAAAACATTAAAATTGTGATCTTGAATTTTTTATACTCAAACCTTTAAAAATTTCAATTACTTTAGGTACATTTAAATCGTTTAAAAATAAATATGAGCTTGTTTCGAATTTTTTAATTTTTTAAGATAAATTTGAAATTTTCATTATGCTGGAACTGTCTAAAAAAAATTAATTTTCAATGCCTATTCCTAAAATCTTCTCATTTTGAAGTCTTGAATTTTAGAAATTATTGTCTTAATTTTTCATTGTTTCAAATTCATTCTGGAGGAATGTTATTAAAAATTGTTTAATCATAAATTCTCTATCCAGAAAATTGTGCATTTATCAGTCTTTCAATTTGATATTTTACAATTTCGAAATATTTAAAATTTGAAATTGGAAACATCTAAACATGAAGAAATTTCATAGGAAATATTTTTGAATATAATCTTTTATAGCAAAAAAAAACTTTAGTTTCAAGGCCTCAATAGTTATGTATATAATTTACAATTAAATTATAGAAATTCGAAAGATGACAAATATTAAGGTGGCTGAAAAAAAATTAAAGTTTCTTTGATTTGTGGGCTTTCCCCCAAAAAAGCTTCCATTTGATGAAAAAACAACTGTGAACCTTTTTCTAATTTTAAAGAACAAGGGGATCCTGGATCCCAGTGAGGTCCGACCATCCCCGACCGAAAAAAAATTCGTATTTTCTCACAGGTTTGATAACAAAATTTCTAGTTTTGCATGAATATCGGTGAAAGCGGTCAGAAAAGGGAATGAAATAAAAAAGTGTAGAAAAGTTGAAAAACCTTCCGCAGAAATTAAAAAACTGAAAATTGGTTAAAAAATTAAAAAACGTCTCAAAGAAATTAAAATCCAATTAAAAAATGGAATACTGTTTGTGATTATTTTGTTTTAGATTCATGAAATATTTGCAATGGTAACTGCAGGAAGTTCGAAAATTCATTTTTTGTCCGAAAAAGGGGTGTTTTTTAATTTCTGGGAGAGGTTCGTTCAGCTTTTTATACATCTTCATTTCATTCCCTGTTCTGCCTACTTTTTACGATATTCAGGCAAAACTAGAAATTTTTTTATCAAGCCTGTGAGAAAATGAGGATTTTTTTATGTTAAGGGGTGGTTCAACCCCCGTGGGATCCAAGATTCCCTTGTTCAAAGAATTTGATGAAAATTCACAGTTATTTTTTCATCAAATGGAAGATTTTCGAAAGAGAGCCTACAAATGAAAAAAACTTAAATTTTTTTGAGCCACCCTTATACTTATTTTATTTATGAGTATCATATCAGGTAGCATAAAGTGACATTCAAAGTGATTGAAGAGATTTTTCAAATAAGAAATTTGATTTCTGCCAAAGCACTGTCATTTTCAACGTTTAAAATTGAAGGATTTTAAGTGGTGTAAACTTTTAATGTTCATTTATTCGGAAATATTTAAAAAATGAGGAATTCAAATTTGAAGCGTTCAAAAATTTAAACAATTCAAACACAGCTTGAAAATTAAAAGATTCCAATTATGTTTCACGGTTCTGAAGATTTGATCATATTAATCTAAAGTGCAAAATTAATTATTATTAATTAATTTTAGAGAAATGTTTGTGTAAAAAATATATTCACGTCCTTAAAAAAAAACAGGAAAGAGGACGATGCTTTTGTTTCAAGACAACTTTTTCTCCGAGTGCATAATTTATGTGTTTATATAACTAAAAATTCTAGAAAGACCCTCATTTATTTTTTTCTTGGAAAAATAAGTGATATTTGCAATGTTCTTACTGCACACACAACCTGGTGTTTGATTTATATTTTCTTCTTTTGACTAGAAATTTACGAAGCATTCCTAATTCAGAGTGGATACCTTTAGTCTGCCAGAATATTTGATCAATAGATAATATTTTCTGAATGAATAATGTATTTCTATTACTGAAAAATGTAGAAAAACAATTTTTGTTTGGCAAACGGAAATAATGCTGAAACTAGTAGTAGCGGCAACATATGCTCAGACAGGGACCGGCGCGAACGCAAGCATATATATTAGAGTGCGACACCATGGTTTTCCGGCGGGGCGGTTAACCGCACTCGTTAACCGCCCCATAACACGTTACCTCTCGGCAAATTGCGTGCACATACACGGTCTTTCCGCTGTGTGTATAATAATGCTCGCAATTGAAAATTCTCAAACGCTACTCTTGTGATACCCTTGATACTTCCACGACAAGTTTACTCGATTATGACTCAACAAAATCCCTTCATTCTCAATCAAATTTAATAAAAGCATCAGAAATTAACCAAATATCACCAGATTTTAGTCCTAAATTTATTCCTATTCCTACAATCCATCCTTGGCGAAAAAATATTTTGACAGAATCTTTCTCGTCGCTTTTTGACAAAGAATGTCACATCTGTCTGAGTAATAGAAGTGACAAAATTATTACATTTTTAGTTAAAATAATTAATTTCCAACCAAGAAAAAGAAATTTTTCAACAAAATACTTAAATTTTCAACAAAATTGATAAATCTTTGATAAAAAAAATTAATTCCCAACAAAAAGTACAATATTTTATATTTGCACAAAAAATATTTTAATTTTCAATACAGAACTGTTAAGTAAAACTAAAAAGTACGAATTCTCAACAAAAGAATTGAATTTTCCACCAAGCAAATTTTTCAATCAATAAAGAAAAAAAATCTCATCAAAAAGGGTGAGTTCTCAATTCATAAAGACGATTAAAAAAAAGTTGAATTTACAACACCAACATAGTTATGCATTCTTTACCAAAATAATTGAATTTTTGATAGGAAAGGGGATATATATATATATATATATTTATATATATCCAAAAATTCATCAACAAAATAAATGAATTTTCATCTTAAAAAGATCAATTAGAGCAAAAATGAAATAGATACATATTTAGTAAAAAAAAATTTCTAAACAAAACATATTTGTTTATTAAATTCGTTGAATTTCTAACCACCGAAATGAACTTTCAACTAAAATGATGCATCTTCAAATAAAAAAATTAATTTGTAGCCAAATAGTCGAATCTTTAACACAGCTGATGAATTTTCTACCGAAAACAGACACATTTTGCACAAAATAGACTAATTTTCAACTAAAAAAGATAAATTTGTAGAAAAAAATTCAATAGTACAATTTTAAGTTAGACAAATATGTTTCTAAACAAATAAAATAAATTTTCAACGAAATAGTTAAATTTTTAACCAAACAGATTAAATATCTATTAAAAAAAACTCGACGAAAAAGGGAATAGATAATTTTTAGTGGAAAAATTGATTTTCAGTAAAAAAAACTAATTTTCAAACCAAGAAATAACATTTTAATTGAAAGATTAATTTTCCAACGAAAAAGAAAAATTTTTAACAAAATATATGAATTTTTAACCAAAAAGGTTAATTTTCTATCAAAAAAAAGAAATTTTTTGAACAAAATAGATAAGTCTTTAACTGAAAATGATAAAGTTTCAACCAAACATATGAATTTTTTACCAAAAAGATTCAATATTTATAAACAAAAATTTCAAACACAATTTGTTAAATTTTTAAATCAAAAATTAATTTTTAATCGCAAATAATTTTTAGACAATGAAATAAATTTTAAACCAGAAAGATTAATTGTTTACCAAAATGATTAAATTTCAACAAGATGCCTGAATTTTCAAAGAAATATTTTTAACTTTAATGGAATTTTGAAGATAATAAATTAATTTTTTACCAAAAAGATTAATAGTCACCAAAAAGATTAATATTCTACCATAGGAGACAAAGTTTCAACAAAATGGAGAAATTTTCAAAAAAATAGTCGAATTTTCAACTGAAAAAGGTAAATATTTAATTAAACATGGAGTAGTTAAATTTTCAGTTCAAAAAATCGAAATAAAAAAAATTATTTTATACGAAAAAAGTTTTAAGCTTACAAAAAAAAAATGATTTGAACAATATATTTTGTCATTCAATCTATTGTTGTTCGGGCACAACATTTCCTAGAACTCTACTGTTTTCAATTCTAAAAATAAATAAATAATCTTGAAATTTAGTTATTTGCTTAAGAATTGATTTCTTAAAAAAAAAATGTTCTGACAATTCCAGTTATAGAATAATTAACATTCAAAATTGGAAGCAGTAGAGTTGTAGAAATTTTTTTTCCAGATAATTTTTTTTTTTTTTTTTTAAAGAACAGAATTAGTAATATTATTTTTATTCTCCAAATATATTTGCATCAAGGATTGTTTTCACAAAATTAGCAAATAGGAGACGCGTATTCTTTATAATGATTACCATAGCCAAATTTTTAAACTTTTACGATTTTTTTTGCATTTTAAGGGTAAAATTAGTTTTTTGCTAATCTTAATTTTAAAACTGTGCAATTTTTGCCATTTTTGAGATACTAAGATTTTTTTTTTTCAGTTTATCCAGTTTTTTTGCACTCTTTTAAAATTAAAAAAAATAATAAGAAGTCAAGTTATTTAGAATTTTCGAAAAAGGATATATTTTGTTCGTTTCACCCTAATTCTTTCTAGTAGGAATAACAGGTGCTTGTCAGAGTCTACTTACCATCAACTTTATTTCCTATTTTTTATTTATTTTTGTTTCTCAGAAGAAAAAAATTATTTTGGATTTTTTTTCAAAACCTTTCTCTTTTAAAGTTGTGAGATGTTAAGGTTTTTTTTTTCTAATATGTTCTGTTGTTTGCACTTTTTTAAAATTCACAACAAAAATTAAAATATAATAAAGAATAGTAAGGTTATTTTGATTTTTTGAAAAAATAATTTTTTTGTTTTTGTTTTAAACCACATTTTCCCCCTAAAACTTGTACGAGTAATAAGTTCTACCATAGTCTACTTACCATAAATTTCCCAACTGTTATTTTTTTGTTTTTCGGGAGAAAAAAAGTATTTCCGATTTTTTTCAAAACTTTTTCCTTTTTGAACTTCAGAGTATTTTTTATGCATTTTTTTGTAATATGAACATTTCAATCTGTCTTCTGAAAAAAATGTATTTATCAGTAAGGATAATTTTTTAATGTATTACAAAATCTAACGTGGATTAGACATTACCCAATATTAAAACTATAATTATATTCGATTCAGTCCGCCTCGAATGTACCTATCGCTCCTGAAAATTTCAGCAAAAAAAGGGTAGGTTTTTTATGAAACTTTCGTGTTTTAATTTTTCAAAAAATCAAAATAGCTTCACGATTTTGAATTATTCTTTTTTTTCTCTTCTATTTCGAAAGAGTGAAAAAAACTTGATACACTCAAATAAGAAAAATCCTAAAATCTTCAAAATTGTGAAGTGAAGATGTAAGGTGAAGAGATCGTATGGGAAGGGAGGTGAATAAAGGGAAGGAGAATCAGGAGAAATGAGAAGAAATTATAGGATAGTAAGTAGGGGAAGCAGGGGAATTGGAAGGAGGGGACGTAGTGAAATTGCTAGGATAAGTGGGAGGAAATTAGAGGAGGGGAAGTAAAAGAAGAAGAAGAAGAAGTAGGGAAAACGAGAGGTGATGATGGGAGGGAGAAATATAGGAAGTGATAGGAAATTAGGGAATGCGAAGTAGGGAAAGTGAGAGGAAGTTAAAGGAGAGAAAATAGGGAATGTATTAGGAAGTTTCGGGAGGGAAATGGTGGAAGTTTTGGGAGGGAGAATAGGAGAAGTGATAAGAGGGGAAATAGGTGACTTAACGAGAAACAAGGGTGAGGGCGTAGGGGAAGTCAGATGAGGGCTAGCAGGGTAGTACGGTTGTGTAGGAAAGAGGAAATAAGAGATGGGGGAGGGAAGTGGAGAGAGGAAAATTTTAGCTAGGGTAGTGATGAGAGGGGGAAGAGAAAGAACTTGGCGAAGTAAGGAAAGTAGGGGAGGGAAAGTATGGGAGGGGAAGGTTTGAAGGACTCAATTAACTGGATAACTTGAAACAAGAACAACCTTAGTATCTCAAAAATTTCAAAAATGGCACTGAACATGTCATCCGCCTGCCTGCATGATTTGAAAAGGATTCTGTCGGAAGGCGAAATTTTGTAAATTGAAATTTCCATTTGGCAGACAATGATGACGAGTTATCGGGAAGTAGAGAAACGGGAAGAATGGTACAGCGCAGTTTCGCGATCGGGTTAGATATTCATGTATTTAAATTTATTTATTGGTAGGATTTTTGCCCTCGATACGCCCCATTCTCATCCCAGGAAACCACCGTTAAACCTCTGGTCCCTCGACAACCCCTTCCGGGTAATTTTCTCGCTTAAAGAGATCTCGGCCAATTACACGGGACGTCCGCAAGCGTTGAATTTTAATTGGAAAAGAAAAAGTACAAATTCTCCTCTCTCCTCTCACTAAGCTCCCCTGGTACAATCTGAGAAGTACCGGCAATTGGAGTTTGAGCCCAATAAAAGTCGGAAATTTATTCGATTTATTTTAATGTGCTGAATCTTTTAGGCAAATCGATGGCATTCTCTGTTCGTAGTTATTATTAGACAGCCTCGAGTTGGCAAGTGGATCGTAATAAACGGGCCATCCTTATGCTTAATTGGGTTAATCTATAGAGATTAATTATCGCGAGACGCTCGGAATGGCGAATTAGCTCGGCGCTGCATTTGGCTCTGGTAATTCTGCGGTTTGAGATTTTCTGATAAATCCCCAGACTACTCACAGTCTCTACGCTAATTGCTGCGCGTTCGTTCCGCGCTGCCGCGTTGCGTAGTGTCGGCTTATACTACGCGCTATTAACATTGATGCGACTCAGTACCTAATCATAACAGAGGACCACAAAAAAAATTAGGTGAGGGTTTCTCAAACCAGACCAAGTGGATTATATATTTTTTGGGTCGCTGAAACGGAATCCGAAACCTGTTTTGCCCCATCATGTCAGCGTTTTTTATAATTTTAAAAAACAGCTTGGAACTATAAAACCCAACAATATGAACCCTCAAGCCATATAACCCTATCGCTCTTACATAAAAGCTTCTATGTTTGAACTTTAAAGCAATATTAAAATATTAAAAAACAATAATGAAAAATCGTTATTAAACACCAAAAAACCTTAAGTTTGAAGTTTTTTTCAAATATATAGCAATTTATTGGACACCATATATATGCTATTTAAGATTATCTCTTTTCAATATTCTCAATATTTGTCATCCTAGGTCAAAAAAGAACGACTTTCTGACTGCAAATAAAAATTGAGCAATTGAGAAAAAATTGATCACGGTAATTGAAATTAAAAGATTCGAACTCTTTAAGATAAACTTTTTTTCTGTTGAAGTTACAAAGACTGAACTGCAAATTCGAGCACTCAAACTTAAATTTTTAAAAATTTTAAACTTACAAAATTGAACTTCGAAATTTATTTAATTCAAACGGTTAATAATTGACGCGTATGAAATGGAAGCTTTTAACACTTTTCAATTGAAATTGTTTAAATTAAAAGTCGTTAAACTGCAAAATTTTAACTTTTATACACTGTACAGTTAAAAGATTGAAAAAAAACAGAAATCCATGCTATAATTTCCAGTGCTGTGAATTGAAGAATTAATCAAAAACATGTCAAAATTATATCATTTTAAGCAACCCGAATTTTTCCTACAATTTTTTGAAAATCCTGCGAAAGTTAAAAAATTACCTTGAAATCATCCTGATTCTTTTTTGAAAATTTTGAAAATTTTATTCAGTATTCTTTTCAAATTAGCTAAAGAAATAAGAATTTTTTATTCATTTAAAACCTTTCAAAACGCTTGAAAAGTTTATAAATTTTGTGTTTGAAAATTTCAAACATCTGCATTCTGTCTACAATCTTTTTTGATTTTGCTCTTAATATTAATTTTTCAAAATAAAAAATAATTTTAAATTCTCTCAGCAAACTTAAAAATTATATTGTTTTCTTAAAACCTCTAAAGATTCGTAAAAAGCTTCAAAATTTTATTTCGAAATCTTTAAGAATCTAAATTTAGTTTTTTATTTCTCGAAATTTTGTCCAGTTTTCAATTAAGTTTGGATCTACTCAAAACTTGTAAATATCTCTCAAACTAACTCAAATTTTTTCCAAATTGATAATTGTTCAATTGTTAGTTATGCATCAAAATTCAATAATTTCACTTACATATTAAAAATTTGTTAAATAGGACAATTAAAATTGTATGGAAAGTAAAATATTGCTGAATATCCCAAAAAAGTCTTCATTCATTAAAAAAAGTCAAATTGAATGGTTAAAAATGGAATATTTTAGATTGAAATAACATTTGGATAGAATTCAGAATTTAATAAGAGCGTTCAATTATAAATTCATTGATTTGAAATTATTTCAGAATTAAGAATAGTTTATGAAGTTTCAATCAGAAGCTCACATTTTTTTACCTACTGAGGCTTTGAAATTGAAAAATTGATATTTTTAACGTGAAAATCTGTTCAGAATCGTCTTGTAAGATCAATCATTGTTCAATTTTCAATAATCGCACTACAGTTCATTGTGATTTATTATAATAGCGAAATTTCTTGGTAAAAGTGAAAAATTATTTTTATTGTAGTACAATTAAAAAATTTTTGTGACGTCAAACACCCAAATTGAAAAATGTAAAATCCTGTGGTTTTCTATAATACCTTGTAGATTTTTAGGACAAAGTAAAACACATATTATCAATAAAAAGTTATACAAATTTTTGAATTGTCGAAATTTATACTTTATTGTTATTTTTTTTTTTGATTTTTCAACAAAAAAGATTAAAATTTTTAATTAAAAACTAGCAATTTTAGCTAAATTGCAGGTTTTATCAGAATTCATAATAATTCAATTGATAAATATTCTAAACCACGTGTTTACAAAATGTGTATTCCACCAATTAAAAATCCATCGACTTTCCTTTTTTTGTACTGTTCGATTATTTTTATTTATGTAATTACTTTTTATTAAGTTTTATTTAGTTTCCAGTTTTAGTCGATTCACTCATTGACAATAAACTAAATTTTACATGAATTTTATTGATATTTTTAAGTTCTCTTCCATACTACATTTGAATCTCCCGCATATCCCGATCTGTTCCGAATGGTCCCGAACCAAAACATCCCTAGAAAATGGCGGCTGCGAAGACTTCAAGTAGGCACAGATCGTTCGATTGAATACTGCATCCAGTGTATTATATATATATATATATATATATATATCAGTGGTTTGAGCTTTATAATTCCATGAGTCCAACACTTCATAACCGTAAAACCCATAAGCTCCATAAACCTGAAGTCTCATAACACTTAAGGCAAGATTAGAGTTCCAGCCACTCAAGGCAAGATTAGAGTTTCAACCACTTGAAGCAAGATCTAGTGGTGACCCAGGCACTAAAGGCAAGATCTAGTGGTGATCCAGCCATTTGAGGCAAGATCTTAGCTCTCCGGTCACTTAAGGCAAGATCTATTGTAAATCCAGCCACTTAAGCCAAGATCAGAGTTCTAGCAACTTAAGACAAGATCTAGTGGTGATCCAGCCACTTAAGGCAAGATCCTAGCTCTCCACCCAATTGCCTTAAGTGGCTGGATATTCAATAGATCTTGCCTCAAGTGGCTGGATAACTACTAGATCTTGCCTTAAGTAGCTAGAATTCTGATCTTGCTTTAAGTGACTGGAACTCTAATCTTGCCTTAAGTGGCTGGAACTCAGACTGATGTTGCCATAAGTGTCTGGATCACCAGTAGATCTTGCCTTAAGTGGCTGGATCACCACTAGATCTTGCCTCATGTGTCTAGAACTCTGTTCTTTCCTTAATTGGCTAGAACTCTGATCTTACCTTAAGTGGCTGGATCACCATTAGATCTTGTCTTAAGTGGCCGAACCACCACCAGATCTTGCCATTAGTGGCTAGAATTCTGATCTGACCTGAAGTGGCTGGAACTCAGATCTTGCCTTGAGTAGCTGGAATTACAACAGATCTTTCCTTACGCTGGAGAGCTAAGTTCTTACCTCAAGTGACAGGAACTGACTGATCTTGCCTTGAGTGGGTGGATCGCCACAAGATCTTGCCCTTAGCGGGTGGATCACCACTAGATCTTGCCTCAAGTGGCTGGATCACCATTA
>CAKNYM010054298.1:252443-299449 GCA_932195095.1 Andricus curvator | reverse complement strand
GAAGGGATGGGATGGGATGGGATGGGATGGGATGGGATGGGATGGGATGGGATGGGATGGGATGGGATGGGATGGGATGGGATGGGATGGGATGGGATGGGATGGGATGGGAAGATATGATTGGACACGATAGAATTGTATAGAGCAGAACAGGATGGGATAAAAAAGGTGGTAAATGAGGGGGCAGTGAGATGGTTAGGGGGAGATCAGAGACCAATCCACGACAATCACTAAATTTTCTAAGTAAAATAAAAACATAAAAGAACAAAAATTTTATACTAAATTGAACATGGTACTAAACACATTTTTGTAGGCGCACGTGACGTCGCCTACTTTGACTAAGTTTTGTCAATTCCACTAGCAAAATTTAAAAAAAATTGATTGGGTATTTTTCAATTCTGAATTTTTGGATATTTTTACTTGAAATTTTAGAATAAATTTTTTCAAGTTCTTCAGATATATTTGATCGAGTTTCGCGCTGTTTTAGCGTTTTCTACTACATGAAGGAATGAGTGCTGCCACGTTACGGAGAAAGCTGAGACCACCTAGCAACCCCTCGTTCTCTTCAAGATTCCTTTAATCAATCTTCAGCTTCCAGCTACTGTTTTCGAATAGTTTCGCATCGCGGGAAACTCTTCTCTAATTTTGAGAATCTTCAAATAAAATTTTTTTTAACCAGGAACTATAAGTTTTTTTATATATCCAAGCATTATAATAATATGTATTATATAATTGTGAAAGATTGCATTATTTGATCAAATGGAAATAAAACTCTAATTAAATATTCACGGATTAGCTATCAGGGGTTTATAATATTTTTGACATAATTAAATCAAAAACGTTTCTTCTCAATTATCAATATTAATAATATTCTATCTAATATATATTATAATTTTATTTATCTGCATCTATTCTTTGGGAACAAAGACTTCATTGATTTCCTGTAAATTGACCTTTATTTAAAAAAAATATAAATATTTACAGGAAAAACGAAACTTTTTTTTACAAACAATTTAAAATCCATTATTCAATAGACTTTTAAGTATTAAGTGTCTCTCAAGTTCTTTGAAACAATTGATTAAAAAAATATATATCATACGATTTTGAATTGAAAAAGTTTTAAATCAGATAATTTTATATAAGTAAAATTCAAGACAACGCAACATATTTCAAATGGAATGAAAAGGAACTTAAGTTTAATTAAAAGAAGTTAAAATCATATATGTAATTTCTCATTCAGATTGGTCAAAATAGAACAATTTTATGTTGAGTTGCAAATTCTCGAAATTGAACGATTTTAGATTAAAATTTTGAAAAAAGGACAATTTCATGATGTTTAAAATTCGATAATTTTATGTTAGATACAAATTTCGTAAATTTTTTCATTTCATATTGAAATGAATTGAAATTGTATTATAAATAATTAAAAGCGTTCAAAACAGAATAATAATTTGAAATGGAATATTTTTAATGATTAGAGAAATTTTCCTGAGATCCCAAAATATATTCACCATCATTTTTATCGTACAAAATAGGAACTTGAAATGGGAAAATTCAAAAACGAAGAAGGGAAACTGCGGATGGTTGAAAATTGAACGAAACCAAACTTTCTTCAAAATTGAAAAAATCTGTAGTTATAAAATGCAAGAATTTCTATTTTAATTGCAAAATTAAAATTTATGAACGCAGAAAATTTAAAATTGAACGTTCCACATGATTTTAGATAGTAATCCAATTTTTATCTATTTTTTTTCTAAGCAACACAATTTTCAACTTTTTAATTAAAAATCTTTTTATGTCTTGGACTTTACTTAGAATTATTATTATTCATTGTTGAAATTTTATAATCACATATCATTCAATTTTAAATGAATCATTTTTTTTCAAATCTTTTGCTAAGAACCCGACTGTTATAAGATATTACATTGAAAACTAAGAATTAAAAGAGGATACAAAATAAAATCGCTATGGTTCCAATTTTTGAACATGTACAATAATGATTCTTTCAATTCGTGACACTTTTTTAAGCTCAGTTCTGAATTATTTTTATTTTTTAAACCTGAATTTGCAAATTAATTTCTTAATTTTTCATTTTTTTCAATTTACTCTGAAGGCATTGAATTCAAGATTGTTTAATTACAAATAGTTTAAACTAGAATTTATCAAATATTGAACTGATAATCAAGGCTTTCAATATAAAAAATTATAAAAAATTCTTAACGTTAAAAGAATTGATAGTTAAATTGTCCAGGCATTTTTACTATTTAAATTTTAATCTGCAAGATTGTGAAATTTAAAATATGGAAACTTTGAAAACTTACGAAATTCCAAACCAAATATTTTTGAATTTAAGCTTTTCAAGTAAAAATCTCTAGTTTTAAGGCTTCGAAAATCAGACTGCTGTAAAGCAGCGCATTAAAAACTAGTTTTTAACTGGAATTATAGAAATTCAAAGGATGATAAATATTATTAAGTATCATATTATGCAGCATCAAGTAACATTCAAAGTGATTAAACATATTTCTTTTCTGAAAAAATGTGATTTCTTTAAAAAAAGACTTACCCTCATTTTCACCGTTTATAATTAAATAGTTTAAAATACTGAAAGCCTTTAAAGTTTAATTTTTTTTTAATTTTGGAAATTATATGACTTAGAAAAACGAGAATATCTTTCAGAATAGAACCAGCCATAGGGACCCTTTTAATTCATCATTATTATTAATTAAAATTATATGTGTACTCAGGTTGAAGAGAAGAATGGTAATATATTAATTTTGAGTAGAACATGAACGGTATAGTCAGACAGCTCATATAACGAATTTTTGTAATGTCTTCTGTATTTATAAATGCACCGATGAGAACTCAACTAATTAGTTGTAAAGTAAACTATTCTGTTGTAATTTTAATTACTGGATTGAAAATTTAACTATCTTGTGAAAAATGCGTCTTTCTATGTCGAAAATTCAACTATTTGGTTAAAACTTTCAGGATTTTGTTAAAAATTGAATTCCATTTGTGAAATTTACCTTTTTTGTTAGAAAGTCATCTTTCTTTTACAAAAATTTAATTATTTGATTAAAAATTCATCTTTGCATGTTGACAATTTCAATATTTTGTTAAAAAGTCATCTTTTTCAGTGGAAGATTTAACTGCTTTTTAAAAAAAAAAACTTTTAAGTTGGAAATTTAGCTATTTGGTTAATACTGCCCATATATTGCTAAAAATTCAATTATCTTGATGAAAATTCAAATATTTTGTTACAAGTCATCTTTTGTTGGTCCATCATTTAACAGTTTTGTGAAAAATGTATCTCCGTAGGTCAGAAATTCAATTATTTGAATAAAAATTCATCTTTGTAGGTAGAAAGTTTAACTATCTGGTAACAAATTGAACTATTTTGTTGAAAATTCAATAATTGGTTGAAAATTTGAATATTTTGTTAAAAATTTTCCTTCTTAGACTGAAATTACAACTATGTCGATAAGACTTCCACTATATTGTTAAAAATTCTTCCGCTTTTCTTGAAAGTGCAACTTTTTGATTTCAAATGCAATAATTTGGTTAATAATTAATTTTTTTAAATTTGATTTGTTCATAGCTCTATACATATAGAAAAGGCTACATGCGAGTGAATGTTAAAAATTAGTAATATATACTCGCATTGCTGCTTGTATAAATATAGAAAGGCATACCAAAATTCTTTGTACGGACTGTCTGCTCATAATGTTCATTGTCTACTTAAAATTAGTATCTTCAAATTTTACCTTCGACCTGATTATACAATTTTAATTATTATTAATGTACGATATAAACATGAGGGAGAGTGAAGTCAGATAGTTGAAATTTTTTTCTCTGGCAGGTCGGAATTAAAAATGTTTATGAGGAAGATTTAAAAAAAATAGATGATCATTCCTGCATCGTAATCGAAGTTTTTGATTGCAGGTGATTTTACTCAGGTTGAAGAAAAGAATGGTAATATACAAATTTCAAGTAGAAAAAGATCTTTATGGTCAGACACTCAGTATGAAGAATTTTGGTATGCTTTTCTATTTACACATGCAAAAATGAGAGTATATATTACTAATTTTTAACATAGACTCGCATGTAGCCTTCCCTACATGTGCAGAGGTATGGCAAAATTAAAATGAAAAAATTAATTATCAACCAAACTGTTGCATTTCAAACCAAATAGTATTTTATTTAATAGTAGTTCTTTCTAGAAAAGCGGACGAATTTTTTAATACACAGTGGAAGTTTTATCGACATAGTTGAAGTTTCAATCTAAAAAAGGAAATTTTTGACAACATATTTTAATTTTTAACCAATTATTGAATTTTCAACATAATAGTTTCATTTTTAAACAAATAATTGAACCTTTAACATACACATCTGGATTTTCATTCAAATAATTGAATTTTTGACCTACAAAGATGAATTTTCAACAAAACAGTTAAATTCTCGACCGAAAGAAGATGAATTTGTAACAAAATATTTGAATTTTCATTAACATATTTAAATTTTCAACAACATAGTGGAAATTTCAACCAAATAGTGGAATTTCCATCTTAAAAGATTTATTTTCAAGAAAGTAGTTAAGTCTTTGACAAAAAAAAGATGACTTTTTAACAAAATATTGGAATTGTCAACATGCAAAGGTGAATTTTAAATAAAATAACTGAATTTTTGACGAAGAAAGCAGATGACCTTGTAACAAAAAAGATAAATTTCACAAATGGAACTCAATTTACAACCACACACAATATAGAAAGGCATAACAAAATTATTCATACGGACTGTATGTTAATTAAACATAATTGTTTACGCAATTTACAATTATTGTTAATAATATTCTTTTGGAATAATGCTAGAAATTGCGGTTTTTTATGAAACTTTTAACTTTTTGTTCACTTTTCAATTAGAAAATTTGAAGAAATTTACGGTTTTTTTCTGAAATTTTCAACTATTTGTCTATTTTTCATTTGGAGTGACTTATTAATTAATTTAATTTAGGAATTATAATTGTTTCAACAAATTATTATTAATTATAACTATCTTCATCTATAATAATGACAGATAGTTGGGTTTTTTTTCTGAAATGTTTAACTTTGCTGTGCATTATTAGTTATGAGCAAATAATATGTGAAAAATAGACAGATTTTCCTTGAAGTAGTTACTAAGAGCCTTTTTGTATAAATTAGTGATAATATTTATTATTTGTTCCTCATTGAAAAATGAAAGAAACGCTGAAATTTACAGAAAAACCCGCAATTGTCGAGCATTACTCTAGGAGGATATATTTAAAAACGATAATAACTTTTTTAAACAATCATGTTTGATAAATTGCATCAATTATTACCTCGCTCTAAGTGAAAAGTTAACAAAAAGTGGAGAATTAAAAAAAAACGAAACTATCTAGCATTATTATAGAAGAAGATAGTTATGAACAATGCAAATTTGTTTAAAAAACTATGTTTGTTAAATTACATTAATTATTACAACACTCTTAGTCAAAAGTAGACAAAAATATTAAAATTAAGGAAAAACCTGCAGCTTTCTAGCAATTATCTAAGAGAAGATAGTTCTAAACAATAATTATTTGTTTAAACAATTATGCTTGTCAACTTGAAAGATTTATTACTTAACTAACTCAAAAACCGGTAAAAAGGTAAAAATTTCAGAAGAAACCGTAACTATCTAGCATTAATAAAGGAGAAGGTTATAAACAATAATATAAGTTATTATTATAGATTATAAACAATAATAATTTGTTCAAATAATTATTTTCGCTCAATTTGATTAATTATTAACTTACAACAGTAGACAAATATTTGACAATTTCAGAAAAAATCTCAACTTTCTAGCATTATCAAAATTAAATAATATTAAAAATAATAATAAATTGTTTAAACAGTTATTGTTGATAAATTTGATTAATTATTCACCTCAGTCTAATTAAAAATTGGATAAAAAGTGGTGAAATTTGGAAAAAACTGAAATTTTCTAGCATTATTCTAAGAGAATATTATTAAAAATAATGATGAATTGTTTAAACAATTATGTTTGTTCAACTTTCACCTGACTCCAATTGAAAATTGTACGGAAAGTGAAAAATTAAAAAAAAAACCGTGACTTTCTAACTTTATTCTTAGAGAAAATAGCTAACAACAATAATAAATTGTTGAAAAAATTTATGCTAACATCTAGTTATTAGTATAAAGTAGTGTTTTATGTAATAGAAACAATTTTCATGAAAAATAACTGCAACGAAATCAAGAGTAGCGCCAAAAACTCACAAAACCCATTCTTAATGTATAGAATTCCTGAAAATGAAAAAAAGAATCTCACGACCAAATTTGGATAACCACCATAAAATGCTCCTATTGTAATTAAAAAAAAAACTTTTTCTTAAAAAAAAAATATAAAAATTTCTTTGGACTAAAATAACAAAGAGTTATTATTAGTTATTATTACTTATTATTGTGATTTCATAATAATAAAAATAAAAAAGATGAAAGAAATTAAAAAAGAGAAGGAAGGGGATTTGGTTGGTTGCCTTCTCATTTTTCTGGCCTTTTTTTTTCTTTTGGTCTAGAAATTTTTTTATTTTTTTTTAGAAAAAGTTTTTTTTTTTTAGTTCGAATAGGAGCATTTTATGGTGGTTGTCCAAATTTGGTCTTTGGATCCTTGTTTTTATTTTCAGGAATTCTATACATTAACTTGAGTATTGGACGTTAAATAGGATTTTGAATTTGATTTCAATCTCATTCAAAATTCCTAAATTTTAAACCCATTTTTTCACTCATGGGGTTTTTTTGAAACCCTATAAAACATACTTTTGGGGGTGATATTTAAAAAGTAATATTTTATTCGTATTCTATGGCTAATTATGAAGAGAAATGTTGCTCCATGGGGCTTGCGCCACCTCTAAATATGATTTTTTTTTTTAAAGAAATGAAATTTTTTTGTGTGGTTTCAAACAAATTTCCGGGCGATATGCATGAAAATTCGAGAAAAAGGAATTTGTATCACCCTAATCGTGATGAAAGTTCGTAATTGCAGGTGATTATACTCAGGTAGAAGAAAAGAAGAATATACTAATTTTGAGTAGAAAATGAACTTTATTGTCAGACAGTACGTATACAGAATTTTTGTATGCCTTTCTAAATTTATAAATGCACCCATTCTACTGCATATTACTAAAGTTTAACGATCACACGTCTACAGCCTTCCCTACACGTGCAGAGCTGAGAAAGCTAATAAGTATCGAGAAACACGATCCGCGCGTAACTTTTTAAGAACTCGCAGGAGAGACTAGGGGTTAGTTTTCACGGGACTTACGAAGTGGAGTTCGAAAGGGGTTGGAGAGGAAGGAATAGAACTGAATGGGGGGACAAGTTGAAGGAAGGTGTTTTTCGCTGGAGAGGGTACTGGTCTCGGTGACGACGAGCGTAGTTTATGAACACGCCTCACATAAATTGTCGTGGCTCTTTAAGAAATTGGAAAGGCACGAGAGCAGAAACAGCTTGCGTCGAGTGGCTTGAGAACTTTTTGAAGACCACACTAAAAGCGACACTTGGCCGGACTACTGCGAAAAGAATGGAAGAGAAATGAACACAAGCAAAACTCCAGAAAATCAAGGATTTTTTTTTTCCTCTTGAAACTATGAAATATTTTTGCTTCCTCATAGAGGAAGCTTTGTAATGTTAACATTTTCCAAAATGTTCTAATTCATTTGATTAAACCTTCTTCAATTAAAAAATGTCTCATACAATATTCTAAGCAATTGTCCAGATGTGTGTTTTGGATGTGTGCGTGGATGTGTGTGTGTGTGGACGTCACACTTTTTTGTGAACAGAATAACTTGAAAACGGTTGCAGATAAATTGATGAGATTTGGAGGGCTTATTTTCACCACTGATATCATGAAACTGACCGAAGGATTTCGAAAAATATTTATTTTTGTATAGTAAAACTTTTTTCATTAGCATGATTCAAAGTTGATGCAAGAATATAAAAGATTCCTTGGTTCGAGACCAATCGATTGACCCATAATATTAACACGATTTATTGAAGAGTAGGGAAGTTATGGTAATTTATCATATCTTTGAAAGTTGGTATTCGTCGTTTAGTTACCGTTACCGTTACTTAGTTAACCATAAGGCAATCTCATCGATGATGGGCGATCTGTGTTTATTTGAACTCGAGATGTTTGTTTTCATAAGGAGCTTAGTGGAAGTATATGCATTTACGCTTCGGTGTATATACGATTCCTTTCACGCATTTTTAAAAAATAAGGCTTTTAATTAACATTTTAAATATTTTATTCGTATTTTGAAAGATTCATTTTCGATTTAAAGTTTTAGTCATAGTTCATTTATATTTCAAAATGTTTGAAACTTTCGAAATTTTGAGTACCATTTATTTTTTAATTGTGTTATTGATTTTTTATAATAAATTTTCTTAATTTTTTTATTTAAAAACCAACTTTACATTTTTGTTTAACTTTTCAGAAGGACCTTGGCCTTTTTTCAATAAATAGGATAAATTAGTTTGGGGTATCATGAAAGAATGTATTTCCAATAATTCGTTTCTACGATAGCTTGCAAATATATAATAATTATTAATTATTTTAACAATTTTCATAAACATATTTAGAGTTTGGCTATTTTTCAAGGAATAGGTACAGTTTGATTACAAAGTCAACTACGAATGTCTTTCTGATGAAACTTTTCTATGTTGCTTCGTAAATTTACAATAATTATTAATAATTGAAACAATTTGCATATACAAAGAGTTTGGCTATTTTTCAACGAATAGGCTAAATTTCTTTTACAGAATTCACTAAGAATATCCTTCCGATGACTCTTTTCTATGAAGCTTTGCAAGTCCATCGAATAAGCCCAATTTGTTTACGGAATCACCAATAATGTATTGCCAATAACTCTTTTCTACGATACTTTGCACAGTTACAATAATGATTAATTATTTAAACAGTCTTCATAAACATATTCAGAGTTTGGGTATTTTTCAAGGAATAGGCACAATTTGTTTACGGAGTCAACTAAGAATATCTTTCCGATAACTCTTTTCTATGTTGCTTTATAAATTTACAAGAATTATTAATTTTTTAAACAATTTTGATCAAAAAATTAAGAGTTTGGCTATTTCTCAACGATTAGGCTCAATTTTTTACAGAATTAAGTAAGAATATCTTTCAGATTACTTTTTTCTATAATGATTTGCAAATTTTCAAGAATAATTAATTATTTAAAGAATTTTCATAAACAAATTAGGCGCCCGGTCATTTTTCAACGAATAGGAACAATTAGTTTAGGGAATCAAGAAAGAATGTATTCCCAATAAATATTTTCTACGATACTTTGCAAGTATAAAATAATTATTAATTATTTTCACAATTTTTCTAAAAATATTCAGAGTTTGTCTATTTTTCAAGTAATAGGCAGAATTTGTTTACGGAGTCAACTAGGAATGTCTTTTCGATGACTATTTTATATGCTTCTTTGTAAATTTACAAGAATTATTATTTGTAATATCATTATTTTTAACGAATTGGCTCAATTGGTTTACAGACCCAAAAAGAATGTATTAAAAATAAGTCTTTCCTATGTTACTTTGCAAATTTACAATAATTGTTGATTATTTTAACAATTTTCATATACATATTCAGAGTTTGGTTATTTTTTAACGAATAGGCTCCATTTTTTATAGAATTAAGTAAGAATATCTTTGCAGTGATTTTTTGCTATAATGCTCTGCAAATTTCAAAGAATGAATAATTATTTAAACAATTTTGATAAATAAATCAAGAGTTTGGCTATTTTTTTAAAGAGTAGGCTCAATTTGTTTACGGACTCAATAAAGAATGTTTTTCAAATACCTCTTTCCTATGATACTTTGAAAATTTACAATAATTATTAATTATTTAAACAATTTTCATGAACACATTCAGACCAATTTGTTTGCGGAGTCAACTAAGATTATCTTTCCGGTGACTCCTTACTATGTTTTGTAAATTTACAAGAATTATTAATTATTTAAACAATTTCGATTACAAAATTTAGAGTCTGGCTATTTTTCAACGAATAGGCTCAATTTTTTACAGAATTATTTATTCTGCATCGTGAGATGGTATCCATGCGAAGCCGTGTAAAAATCAAAATTATTGAAATAAAAATTAATTTCATGGTATTTTATTGAAATTCATTTCCAAATAAAATAAATACATGTAAATAAATTGGTCGCGCGCGGAGCGCGCGTGTAAGGCTCTAGTATATTTTGAAAATCGGTATTTTATAGTAAAACTTTTTTCATTAAGCTAATTCAAAGTTGATGCAAGAATATAAAAGATGTGCTGATTCGAGACGAATCGATTGAAGTATAATATTAGTACATTTTATGAGGAGTAGGGCAGCTATGGTAATGCATAATATTTGAAAATACGGTTTTTTATAATAAAACTTTTTTCTTGAACATAATTCAAAGTTGATGCAAGAATATAAAAGATTCCTTGGTTCGAGACGAATCGATTGACTTATAGTATTGATACATTTTATCAAAGAGTAGAGAAGTTATGGTAATTTATATATTTTTAAAATCGATTGTTATAGTTAAAATTTTCTCATTCTCATAATTTAAAGTTGATGCGAGAATAGAAAAGTTGTGTTGATTCAAGATGAATCAATTGACCTATAACATTGATACATTTTATTGAAGAGTGAGGAAGCTATGGCAATGCCTGATATTTAAAAACACGGTTTTTTATAGTAAAAATTTGTTCACTTACATAATTTAAAGTTGATGCAGGAACGGAAAAGATTCCTTGATTCGAGGCGAATCGATTGATCTATAATATTAAGACACTTTATTGAAGATTCAGGAAGTTATGCTCATTTATAATATTTGAATCATCTGCTTCAAACAGAAAAACTTTTTTCATCAACATAATTCAAAGTTGACGCATGAATAGAAAATACTTCTCGATCATAAATTTTCAAATAGAATAATTCTGACAATTTTTGTAAAGGAATTATAAAGCTGGGAAATGGGTAGGGTGCGACAGAACTTTTCCCATCCCTTTTCCAGCTCGAAAAATTATAATTTCGAATACAAAATTTGATTTTTCTGATATGTCTTTGTATTTAAAAAAACTTTTGTTTTATTTTGTATGTTTTCTAAATTTCTATTTTTAAATTGATCAAAATGAGGACTTTCGTTTGTCTATTAATGAAAAAAATAACTAATGCTTCCTCTATGAGGAAGCAAATACATTTGCTATCGGGAAGCAAAGTGCTCATGAGATCGAATTCACAGCTAATTTGATATAAGTTTGAAAATAAAATATTTATCTTTGGAAAACCGCTACTCTTTCATGAATCAAAACACCGATGGAGAGTAGAGTGGTCCTTGAATTTTAAAAAGAATCGTAAAAACTGTATAACGATGATGTAAAACTACCATGTGAGCAGTATATAAATCCTGAAAATTTTTTTAGGAGATTTAATTTACCCCCTAATTTGCCAAAACTCACCCCTGAAGACAGTAAAAAGTAATTTGTAAGAGTCTTTTCTGAATTTTATGAAAGTAAAATGAAAATTTAAGTGGCAAATTATATAAAAAAATGTATTATACAAATATGAAAAAAAGTGCTCTTAGAATAAACATTTTTCCCCCTTTCACCCTTAATAATCCATGAAAAATTACATTTTCTTTCTCTAAAACTTTTCCTTTCAATATAAAGAAATTTATATTAAATATTTGTAATAATCGTTTTGAAGAAAGAAAATGTTATTTTTTTCTGGATTATCAAGTGTGAAAAGGGAAAAATTTTTTATTTTAAGGGCACTATTTTTCATATTTGTATAATTAAATTTTTTACCTAATTTGCTACTTCAAGGCAAATTTGTGGGTCAATTAAATTTGAAAAAAAATTTCTGGCTTTGTACTACTCACATGATAGTTTTAAATCATCGTTGTAAAGGTTTAACGATTCTTTTTAAAATTCAAAGACTTACTGAAATTTTAACACTTTGGAGTAGTTTAAAGGTCGTGCCCAACCCCTAAACATTTTTTTGAAAATCTGAAAAAAATAAGGAAAATTTTCTTGCACCAAAAGACACAAAATGAGGGGGTGAGACTCTAAAAATTCAGAAAAATAAATTTTTTGGACGACCCTAATAGAGAACAGTTGGTGACCGTTTTAGTTTTCTAAATCCGGATTTCACTGCCCGAATGCTCTCAATGTAGAGGAAATCAAGTGATTTTTCACAAAACTAGGGAAATGAATCCTTTTCAATAAAATTAATGCAGAGTTATCAGATCAACCAGTCAGTTTAGTTTTCAAGCTAAAAAGTTGAATTTTTCAGGAAACAGCTGACTTTTAAACCCGAAAAGATCCATTTTCAACAGAAAATTTCATTTTCAGCATTAAAAATGATTTATTGACAAAATAATTGGAAAACGAGGTTGAAATAGTTCAATTTTCAAGCCAAAAAGACTAATTTTTGTAGAAGACAATTAAATCTTCAACCAAGAAAGATGAATTATCAATAAAGATGAATTTTCAACTGACTGGTTGAATTTTTAAACACAAAATACTAAACTAGTTGAAACTTCAAGTCAAAAAGACAAATTCTTTGAGATGACAAATGAATTTTTAACCAAGAAAGATTAATTTTCTACAAAAAAAAGAATTTTCAATCCAATAACACGAATTTTTTTAGAAGAAAATTGAATTTTCAACGAAGAAAGACGAATTTGCATCTGAAATAATGAACTTTTAACAAACGAAAATTGTTTTTCAACAAAAAAGTTTAATTTTCAACCAAAGAGATGAATTTGCAACTAAAATCAGGAATTTTTAACAAAGGATTTCAACTTTTAACTAATTGGTAGTAGTAGAAGTTCAACTACATAGTTGATATTTAACCAAAAAATATATTAATTTTCATTCAAAAACAGTTTAATTCAATTTGAAAAAAATGAGTTTTCAACGAAAGATGTAAAAGTGGACATTTCAAACAAAAATGATTTCAATTTAAAATAAAAGAGGAAACAAATGAATTTAAAAAAAAAGAAAATCTTGCAACCAAACAGTTCTACTTCTTATGAAAAAAAAGAATGAATTTCTACCATAGGAGGTGGACTTTCAAAACCAAAAAGACCAATTTTCAAGAAAAGTGGAATTCTCAAGTCGACGAAGTTTTTTCAGAAGATAATATAATTTTGAACCAAAAAGATGAGTTATCAACCAATATGAATTCTGATCTAAATCGCCGCACTTTCTAAAAACAGAAATAATTAAATTGTTACTAAAAACGTTATTTTTCAGTTGATTTCAAAATGTAGATAACAAGTGCTTTTTACGACAGTAAATCAATTTTATTGCTTTTCCAACTTTTTTTTTTCATTTTCACCATTCAGATTCAGGCGGCAGATAGCCATAAACATTTATAGCCCAATATATGAAAATTGAAATTTTTCTCCCACCCTGAGATTCAAAATTTTCTAAAATCTATAAAAACAATTAGAAAGAAATAAAAAATAGTTTCAGAGTTTAATATTCATTTCTCTTTAGTTGATAATGAATTTTTTCAACTGGAAATTTAACTATTCCAGTTATTTCATTTATTATTTTAATTGAAAATTCATATTTTTGTCTTGAAAATTTCATTATTCGGTTGAAAAGTTAATTATTTTGTTCGAAATTGAATGATTTAGACAGAAAATCATTTCTTCGGTTAAACATTCAACTGTTTTGTTGAAAATTAGTTTTTTGGTCGAATTAAACCGTTTTTGATTTTAAATACATTTTTTTCTAAATATATGAACAATTAAACTTTTATTTGGAGATTTATTTTTTTTCGTTAAAAATTATTTTCCCAATTGAATATTTAACTATGACATATTTAGTTGAGAATTGATATTTTTTGTTGAAATATCGTCTATCAAATTTTCTATTGAGAATTAATCTTTTTGAATAAAAAATTTATTATTTGGTTTAAAATAAACTTTTTAGTTGAAAATTCGTCTTTTTGGCTTGAAATCTCAACAATCTAGTTGACTTTTTCTGCCTTGACTGCAAATTCAACTATTTTGTTGGAAAATTGTTTTTTGCTTGAATGTAAATGTTTTTATTTTAAAATAAAAATTTTTTTGGTTGAAATATCAACTATTAAATTTATTGTTAAGAAGTCATCTTTTTTCGTTCAAAATTACTTTTTCAATTGGAAAAAAATCATGTATTTTGTTAAAAGTTCGACTTTTTTTGGTAAGAAATTATCTTCTTGGTTGAAAATTCATCTCTTTTTTTTTTTGAAATGTACCTATTTTGTTGCAAATTCGTATTTTTTGGTTGAGTTCAACTTTACCCGAATCAAAATGAAAATCTTTGTTTGTTCATATTGTTTAGTGAAAGATTTAACTATTGGTTGGATATTTTTTTTTTTTATTTGAAAATTTATGCATTTTGTTGAAAATATGTCTGTTTTGGTTAAAAATGTACCCTTTTTAGTTGAAGCTTCAACCTATAATGGTGAATTTTCAACAAAACAGTTAAATTATTAATCATAGAGATGAATTTTCAACCTGTTGACAAAAAATTTTTGTTTCAATTAATAGTTAGAGTTTGAACCAAAGAAATTAATTTTCAACTCAAATCATGATTTTCTAAGAAACAATTTTAAATTTCAACCAATGAGTAGAAGTAGTAGTAGAAGTTTAACCAAATAGTTGATTTTTGAACCAAAAAAAATTTTAATTTCAAATCGGTAAAATAATTTAATAGTGAAAATTCCAACAAAACCCGATTTCAATTTGATATAAAGAAAACAGTGGATTTCAACAAAAAAAGACTAATTTTAAAAAAAATAGTTAAATCCTTATCCAAACAGAATAAATTTTAGCGAATCAGTTCTTCTTTTAATAAAACAAAATGGAATTTCTACCAAAAGTGATAGAATTTAAAAAAAAAAAAAAAAGACGAATTTTCAGGAAGAGTTGAATTTTCAACCAAGAAAGATTCTTAGTCAAGAAACAAACAAAATTTTAACCAAAATGTTAAAATTTTAAGCTAAAAAGTCGAATAAAAAGCTTCAATTTTTCAACGTGAAAATATAAATTTGTATCTAAAAAGGTGATTTTCAACAAAAAAGATTAATTTTCTAGTAAAAAACGACTTTTTAAAACAAAATACTTGAATTTTTAATAAAAAATAGAATAGTTAAATTTTCAGTTCTAAATATTAATTTTTAACGTAAAATGTAATAGTTGAATTTCAAACCAAAAATGATTAATTTCTATACAGAAATGGAATGCTTATATTTTTAGTTCAGAAAATTAATTTTCAACCAAAAAAATTTACTTGTGTAAAATTAGTTTAACTGTCAACCAAGTAGTTAAATGTTCAGCCACAGAAGAAGAATTGTCAACAAAAACTCTAGTGGTTGAATTTTCAACTGGAAATGATCAATTTTCAGACAAAAATTAAATTGTTGAATTTTCAGTTGACAAAATTAATTTGCAACAAAAAAAATTACCTTAAAAAGAATAAGTTCAATTTTTAACTACGTAATCGAATTTTCAATCAAAAAAGATAAATTATCAATGGAAAATCCAATAGTTGAATTTTTTAATAGAAATGATCGTTTTTCAGCAAAAGAATGAAATTTTTGAATTATCAGTTAAGAAAATTAATTTGCATAAAAAAAAAGAAATTTGGAAGAAGGTGGTTCAACTTTCAGACAAGTAGTTGAGTTTTTATCAAAAAAATGATGAATTCTCGGCAAAAAATGTAATAGCTTCATTTTTAACTTAAAATTATCAATTTTTTGACAAAAATGAAATAGTTAAATTTTCAGTTAAGAAAATTAATTTTCATGGAAAAAAGGAATTTTTAACAGAGTAGTTTGAGTTTTAGGCAAATAGTTGAACTTTTAACGAAAAAAGATGAATTTTTAATAAAAAGTGTAATAGTGTAATTTAAACTAAAATTTTTTAATTTTCAGACAAAAATAGAAGGGTTAAATTTTCAGTTGAAAAAATTAATTCGAAACAAAAAGATTAACTTTTAAATTTTCGACCAAAAAAGATGAATTCTCATTGAAAAATATAATAGTTGAATTTTTTACTGAAGAAAATCAATTTTTAACGAAAAGAGATTTACTTTAATTAATTAATATTAAATCGGAAGATTCTTGAAAAGAGAGAAAAATAAAGGAATTCTTCAAAAAATAAAAAAGAAGAGGTCGAGGGATAAGCACTCTGCTTCCTGTTAGCAAATGTGTTTGCTTCCTCATAGAAGAAGCATTAGTTATTTTTTTCAATAATAGAGAAACCAAAGTCTTCATTTTGATCAACTAAAAAATAGAAATTTACGAAAAATACAAAATTACAAAATAATAAAAATAATTTTTTAAATACGAAGACAAATAAAATTTTGTATTCGAAATTATAATTTTTCGAGCTGGAAAAGTGAAGGGAGAAGTTCTGTCGCACCCTATGCCTTTCCCAGCTTTATGATTTCTTCACAAAAATTTTCAGAATTATTCTATTTGAGAATTTATGAACAAAAAGTCTTTTCTTTCATGCATCAACTTTGAATTATGTCGATGAAAAAAGTTTTTCTATTTGAAAGATATGATTCAAATATTATAAATGAGCATGTCTTCCTTAACCTTCAATAAAGTGTTTTAATATTATAGATCAATCGATTTGCCTAGAATCAAGGAATCTTTTCCGTTTTTTGCATCAATTTTGAATTATGTTAGTGAAAAAAGTTTCACCATAAAAAATAGGTGTTTTTTAATATTATGCATTACCATTATAGCTTCCTTACTCTTCAATAAAATGTATTAACGTTATAGGTCAATCGATTCGTCTTGAATAAACACAACTTTTCTATTCTCGCATCAACTTTAAATTATGAGAATGAGAATTTTTTTACTATAAAAATCGATTTGAAAAATATATAAATTACCATCACTTTCCAACTTACAAAAAATACAAAATCGCAAAATAATACAACCAAAATTTTAAACACAAAGAAAAATCAGACAATTTTTCGTGCTGGAAAAGAGAAGGGAAAAGTTCTATCGCACCCTATCCCTTTTCTAGCTTTATGATTACTTTACAAAAAATTTCAGAATTATTCTATTTGAAATTTTATTATCAAAAAGTCTTTTCTATTCATGCGTCAACTTTGAATTATATCGATTTATTAATTTACTATTCTATTATTATTAACTATTTTATTAATTATTCTTTAATAATAATATAGTATTAAATGAAGTCTGTTTGAAACAGATGATTCAAATATTATAAATGAGCATAACTTCCTTAATCTTGAATAAAGTGTGTTAATATTATAGATCAATTGATTTGCCTCAATCGATTCTTCTTGAATCAACACAAATTTTCTATTCTCGCATCAACTTCAAATTATAAGAATAGTAAAATTTTTACTATAAAAATGGATTTTAAAAATACATAAATAAACATAACTACCCTACTCTTTGATAAAATCACTCTTCATTAAAATGTGATAATATTATAAGTCAATCGATTCGTTTCGAATCAACACATCTTTTCTGTTCGTGCATCAACTTTGAGTTATAATAATGAAAAAGGTTTTACTATAAAAAACCGACTTTCAAAATATATAAATTACCATAACTTCCCTACTATTCAATAAAATGTATTAATATTATAGGTCAATCGATTCGTCTCGAACCAAGGAATCTTTTATATTCTTGCATCAACTTTGAATTATTTTGAAGAAAAAATTTTTACAATAAAAAACCGTATTTTCAAATATTATCCATTATCATAGCTTCCTTACTCTTCAATAAAATGTGATAATATTATAAGTCAATCGATTCATCTCGAATAAACACATCTTTTCTGTCTGTGCATCAACTTTGAGTTATATTAATAAAAAAAGTTTTACTATAAAAAACCGAAATTCAGAATATATAAATTACCATAACTTTCCTACTATTGAATTAAATGTATTGATATTATAGGTTAACCGTTTCCTCTCAAACCAAGGAATCTTTTATATTCTCGCATCAACTTAGACTTATGTTTAAGAAAAAAGTTTTACAATAAAAAACCGTAATTTGAAATATCATGAATTACCATAGCTTCTTTAGTCTTCAATAAAATGTATCAATGTTATAGGTCAATCGATTCTTCTTAAATCAACACAACTTTTCCATTCTCGCATCCACTTCAAATTATGAGAATGAGAAAATTTTTACTATAAAAATCGATTTTTAAAATAGGTATATAAATTACCATATCTTCCCTACTCTTTAATAAAATGTATTAATATTATAGGTCAATCGATTCCTCTTGAACCAAGGAATCTTTTATATCCTCGCATCAACTTTGAATTATCTTGAAGAAAAAAGTTGTACTATAAAAAACCGCATTTCCAAATATTATGCATTACCATAGCTTCCTTACTCTTCAATAAAATGTATCAATGTTATAGGTCAATCTATTCTTCTCGAATCAACACAACTTTTTTATTCTCGTATCAACTTCAAATTATGAGAATGAGACAATTTTCACCATGAAAATCGATTTTGAAAATATATTAATCAGCATAACTTCCCTACTGCTCAATAAAATATATTAATATTGTAGGTCAATCGTTTCGTTAAAGAAAAAAGTTTTACTACAAAAAACCACATCTGTACCATATATAGTAAAAACCACATATAATAAAAACATGTTTTTACTATAAAAAATATAATGCATTACCATAGCTTCCTTAGTCTTCAATAAAATGTATTAATATTATAAGTCAATCCATTCACCTTGAATCAACACAAATTTTCTATTTTCGCATCAACTTTGAATTATGAGAATGAGAAAATTTTTACTATAAAAATCGATTTTAAAAATATATAAAATACCATAACTTCTTTACTCTTCAATAAAATGTATGAATATTATAGGTCAATCGATTCGTCTCGAACCAAGGGATCTTTTATATTTTCGCATCAACTTTGAATTATGTTAATAAAAAAAGTTTTACCATAAAAAACCGTATTTTCAAATATTATGCATTACCCTAGCTTCCTTACTCTTCAATAAAATTTATCAATGTTTCAATCGATTCATTGAAGAGCATACAATTCAATGGTCAATCGATTCGCCTTGAATCAACAAACCTTTTTAATTCTCGCATCAACTTTAAATTATGAGAATGAGAAAATTTTTACTATAAAAATCGATTTAAAAAAAATATAAAATACCATACCTTACCTACTCTTCAATCAAATGTATGAATATTATAGGTCAATCGATTCGTCTTGAACCAAGGAATCTTTTATATATTTTCGCATCAACTTTGAATTATGTTAATAAAAAAAGTTTTACTATAAAAAAACGTATTTTCAAATATTATGCATTACCCTAGCTTCCTTACTCTTCAATAAAATGTATCAATGTTTCAATCGATTCATTGAAGAGTATACAATTCAATGGTCAATCGATTCGCCTTGAATCAACAAAACTTTTCTATTCTCGCTTCAACTTTAAATTATGAGAATGAGACAATTTTTACTATCAAAATTGATTTTAAAAATATATAAATTACCATAACTTTCCTACTCTTTGATAAAATGTATTTATATTGTAGGTCAATCGATTCGTCTCGAACCAAGGAATCTTTTATATTCCCGGATCAACTTTGAATTAAATTAATAAAAAAAGTTTTACTATAAAAAACCGTATTTTCAAATATTATGCATTACCGTAGCTTCCTTACTCTTCAATAAAATGAATTAATATTATAGATCAATCGATACGTCTCGAATCAACACATCTTTTCTGTTCCTGCCTTAACATTGAATTATGCTAATGAAAAAAGTTTTACTATAAAAAACCGATTTTCATAATATGTAAAATGCCATAACTTCCCTACTCTTTAATAAAATGTATTGATGTTATAGGTCAATCAAATTATCTTGAACCAAGGAATATTTTATATTGTTGCATCAACTTTGAATTATGCTAATGAAAAACGTTTTACTATAAAAAACCGATTTTTAGAATATTATTGAGTGCCAAGAAAAATTCAATGAATATTTTTCGAAATCCTTCGGTCAGTTTCAAGATATTAGTGGTTAAAATAAGCCCGTCAAATTTTATTAATTTATCTGGAACTATTTTCAAGTTATCGTGTTCACCAAAAAGTGGGACATCCACACACATCCGGACAATTGCTTAGAACATTGTATTAGACATTTTTCAATTGAAGAAGGTTTAATTAAATGAATTTAAAATTTTGAAACTGTTACCATTACAAAACTTGCTCTATGAGGAAGCAATAAAGGAATTCTTTAAAACATAAAAAAAGAAGCGTTCGAGGGAAAAGAGTGTGAAGTTTGCAAATCCATTATGTGAAGCCTAAAAGTGATTTGTGGATCGGATCCTGATGAAATTAGATTTTTTTTCGAATCCTTAAGTTCTGAACGTTGCGTAGTTTTTAAAGTTTTAATACGTTCTCAGCCCCTACCCATAAGAAAAAAAATAGCATGCAAGACCGGTGGGACGCATTTTCCGGGGCAGGTAATCTTCGCCAGACAAGATATTACATTTGAATAAATGTCACCGCCGATAACGGGCGAGCAAATACGTTATCGGAGAGCCGCTTGGTAAACATCCCGCGGGAAATATTTGCTAATATCGATCATATCGTCATTAATAGTATATGGCTCTTTGCGGCAGTTTCGAACCTCATCTCCCCCTTCATTCAGAATTTCCCTGCTCGATCCAAAGACACGTTACACTCCTCGCAACTGTCTAGCGATCGGCGCTTGTCATCAATTCCAAATTTAATCGAATTGCATTACAGATAGAGGAGGCCGTATCTGGATCCAGTAAAAAGGAGATTAAGCTTTCATTCCCTTGTAAATAATGATAGAGATTAAATAAATAAATAAGAATGAGAGAATAAATGGAGAACAATAATAATGAAGAATAGACAATATGGTGAACCAAAAATGCATTAGAAAATTTTTTTAGATTGAGTTCAGTAAGACATTGTTTGAAGATTTAATTTTTTTGTATTCGGTTATTTTGTTTGAAAATCAATTTTGTTATTGGAAAATGTAATTATTCCATTTCCGGATTTTTTTTGGCTGAAAATTCAACTACTTGGTTGAAAGTTGAACCACATCTTTCCAAATTTCTTTTTTTCTAGGCTGGGATTCGAACGCCAGGTCAACTTATTGCCGGTCAGGTGCTCTACCACTAAGCTACTGGAGAGATCGGAAAAAGAATCATCTTTCTGAATACGCTTTCTTTTGCAAGATGTTATGTTTTATTACAAGTAAATTTTACTAGGAATCTGTATTATCATCGTATTCAGAAAAATGATTCTCTGACCGGCAATCAGTTGACCTGGCGTTCGAATCCCAGCGGAGCGAAAGGAGATCTTTTTTCTGAATAAATTTAATTTTAAAAATTTTCAATGTATAGTTCCATCTAGTCTGGGAAGACGTTAAATATTTTCTGTATTGGAGAAGACAACTTTGATCCATATTGTAGATTTCCATTTTCATGGTGTGTGTAAAGATTTCTCTTCTGATTGATCGTTACCATCTCCAATGGTAATACAGATTCCTAGTAAAATTGACTTGTATTAAAACATAACATCTTGCAAAAGAGATCGTATTCAGAATAATGATTCTTCCGATCTCTCCAGTAGCTTAGTGGTAGAGCACCTGACCGGCAATCAGTTGACCTGGCGTTCGAATCCCAGCGGAGGGAAAGGGGAAGATCTTTTTTCTGGATAAATTTAATTTTATCTTTTTTTATTGAAAATACATGGTTAAGAGCTGAACTAATTTTTCAAAAATTAATTTATTTGTTGCAAATTAATTTTCTCATCTGAAAATTCAACCATTCCGTTTTTGTCTGCAAATTCATCATTTTCAGTCAAAAATTCAACTATTACATTTTTCGATGACAATTCTTCTTTTTTGGTTAAAAATTCAACTACTTGGTTGAAAGTTGAACTAATTTTTTAAAAGTTATTTTTTTTTGCAGCACATTAATTTTCCTAACTGAAAATATAAGCGTTCCATTTTTGTCTAAAGATGATAAATCTTTAGACGTTAAAAATTAATGTATAGAACTGAAAATTGAAATTCTATTTTTGGTTGAAAATTCATGTATTTTGTATTCAAAATGTCCTTTTTTGGTATAAAATTATTGTTTTTATTTTGGAAATCACATGTTTAGTTACAAATTCATATCCTCAGGTTGAAAATTCAACTGTATTGTAGAGTATTCGACTGTGCGGCTCAAAGATTTAACATTTTGGCTAAAATTTTTTTTGTCGTTTGAGTAAAAATCTTTCTTTGTTGAAAATTCAACTCTTCTTGAGAATTCTTGGAATTCGTTTTTACGTTTTTCTTTTTTTTTATGCAAATTGTTCCTAGTACATAAAATACTACTTTATACTGCTAATTAGATGTTCACATAAATTGTTTAAAAAATTTATTATGGTCCAATTTTCAATTAAAATGGGGTAATAGTTGATTAATGTTAACAAACATAATTGTTTGAACAATTTATTATTGTTAATAATATTATCTATGAATATTGTTCGAAATTGCGGTTTTTTCTGAAATTTTGAACTTTTTGGCCACTTCTCACTTCGAGTGAGTTAATACTGAATTGAATTTAGCAAAAATAATTGTTTAAACAAATTCTTATTGTTTATAACTATCTTCTCCTATGTAAAGGCTAGATAGCTGCGGTTTTTTCTGAAACTTTTAACTTTTCGTCCACTTTTTACTTAATGAGGCAATCATTAATGCAAGTTAACAAACATTTTTGTTTAAATAATTTATTATTATTTATAACTATCTTCTCCTATATTAATGCTAAATAGTTGAGGTTTTTTCTGAAATTTTTAACTTTTTGTTCACTTTTCACTTAGTGAGGTAATAATTATTGCAAACTGACAAACATTATTGTTTGAATAATTTATTATTGTTTATAACTATCTTATCCTAAAGAAATGCTACATAGTTGCGGTTTTTTCTGAAATTTTCAACTTTTTGTCCACTTGAAATAATACAATACTATTTAAAAAATAATTTTTGCTGAGTTTTACTTATTATTTTTTCATAGCTAAAAAGTCAAAGTAAAAATGAAAAAATTACTTTATGAAAAGAATGTTATGAACATTAATAAATTTTGTTTAAAACTATTTTTTTTTTAAATGCATCAATCATTAGTTTACTAAGTAAAAAGTAGGTAAAAAGTTAAACATCTCAGGAGAAACCGCAACTATCTAGCATTAATGAAAAAGAAGATAGTTATAAACAATAATAATTTATATAACAATTATTTTCGCTAAATTGAAATAATTGTTAACTCACTTCAAGTAAAAAGTAGCCAAATAGTTCAAAATTTCAGAAAAAAACCGCAACTTTCCAGCTATATTCAAATTTAGTATATTTAAAAATAATATTAAAATGTTTAGACAATTAATTTTGTTAAATTCAATTAATTATTTTCCTCACTCTGATTGAAAATTGAACAAAAAGTTAAAATTTTTGAATATCTAAAATTTTCTAGTATTGTTCTAAGAGAATATTATTAACAGTATTAATAAATTGTTTAAACAATTCTTTTTGTTAGCATTTATTAAGTATTACCAAACTATCATTTAAAATTGGACAAGAAGAGGAAAATTGTTGAAAAAATCTCGACAAGTTGAATTTTTGACCAAAAAAGATGACTGTTTAACAAAATAGTATAATTTTCAAGATGCAAAGATGAATTTTTAACCTAATAGTTGAATTTTCAACAATTCATAATTGAATTTTTGACCAAGAAATATGTCTTTGTAACCAAATATTTGAATTTCAAATAAAAGAATTAAATTTCTAACCAAAAAGTCGATTTTAAACCAAATTGTTCAATTTTGAAGGTAAAAAAAATGAATTTTTGAATTTTCAACCAAAAATTGTATTATACCAATTATTATTGTTTCTATCTATCTTTTTTCATAGTAATGCTAGATAGTTGCGGTTTTTCTTTTTTGTAAAATTTTCAGCTTTCCTATGAATAGAAAATGACCAAAAAAAAAATTTGATTAAATGCATTTGAATTCTCTAAATTCCTCTAAATTCACTGAATTCTACTAAATCCATTGCAAATTTCGTAAGTCTTACCCAATAAGTCATCTTAAGAAGACGGCCTAGCTAACAGTGAATGAAGATGTACTTTTCACGCTATGAAAATACGCAATCAGTAGTTTAGAATATGTAGAAAGACTCATAAATCCTATAAATTCGTCAGAATTTTTCTGCATTCTAATAAAATCATAGCACTATTCCTAATTATTATCCAATTAGTCAAGTTAGGGAGTCGGCGTAGGTACGACTGAAGTAAGATGTACCCTTTATTTGAATTATACACGATTCTATCAAATTCTGTAGAAATACATTCAATGCTTTTAAATTAATCAAAAGATTTTTGAATACTTTTCAAGCTACGATAATACATATTGAATTATTTGTAATTGAAAGGCTCATAAATTCTACGAATTTCTGTGAATCCTTCAGGGTTTTACTAAAACCATAGCACTATTCCTAATTCTTTCCAAAATTTTAAAAACTTTGAAGCAATAATAATAAACATTGAATTCTTTGGAATTTAAAAACATTCAGTCTTGCTTTTTATAACCAAAAATAAGGAACTGGCTTTGATAGACATTTCCAATTGTCTTTTCCCCAAGTTTTTATAGTAGTTTTTCGACTGGAGATTTCAAAAAAGCTTGTTCTTTTTTTACGGAAGAAGTTCATGACCTTTTAGAAAAGTGTGAACTGTTTAAAATTTGCTATCTTGGATTTTATAAGCGAAAATAAGGAATTAGCTTTGACAGACATCATCAACCGTCTTCTTCTCAAGTTTTTTTAGTAGTTTTTCGTATGCAGAATCCAATCAAGGGAGCCTGGTTTTGACGGGAGGCACTTACGAGCTTAAAAAAAATTGTTAGGTATTCAAAATTTACAATCTTAATTGCTTTATGTAACCGAAAATAAGTAACTGGCTTTGATAGAAATTTTCAATCATCTTTTTCCCAAGCATTTTCAGTAGTTTTTTGACTGAAAAATCCAAACGAGCGTGTTATTTTTTGACGGGAGATTCTTACGAGCTTCTAGAAAAGTGTGAATTGTTTAAAATTTACTATCTTGGTTTCTATAAGCGAAAATAAGGAACTAGTTTTGACAGACATCAACAATCGTCTTTTACCCCATTTTTTTCAGTAGTTTTTCGTCTGTAAAATCCAATGAAGAGAGTCTGGTTTTTATGGGAGACACTCACGAGCTTAAAAAATTGCTTCGTAATTAAAATTTACAATCTTGGTTTTTGTAACCGAAAAGAACTAACTAGCTTTGATAGACATTTTCAATCGTTGAAAAGGTCTATCAAAGCTAGTTCCTTATTTTCGCTTATAAAAACCAAGATAGTAAATTTTAATCAATTCACACTTTTCTAGAAGCTCGTAAACATCTCCCGTCAAAAAAGAACACGCTTGTTTGTATTCTCCAGTCGAAAAAATATTGAAAAAACTTAGGAAAAAGATGACTAAAAATGTGTATCAAAGCCAGTTCCTTATTTTCGGTTACAGAAAGCAAGATTGTAAATGTTAAATACCACACAATTTTTTTTAAGCTTGTGAGTGTCTCTCATCAAAACCAGGCTTTCTTCATTGGATTCTGCAGACGAAAAAGTACTGAAAAAACTTGAGAAAAAGACGATTGATAATGTCTGTCAAAGCTACTTCCTTATTTTCGTTTATAAAAACCAAGGTAGTAAATTTTTTAACAATTCACACTTCTCTGAAAGCTCGTAAACTTCTCGCGTCGAAAAAGAATACGCTTGTTTGGACTCTCCAGTCGAAAAACTACTGAAAACAGTTGGGAAAAAGACGTTTGAAAATGTCCACCAAAGCTAGTTCCTTATTTTCGGTTATAAAAAGCAAGACTAAATGTTTTTAAGTTCCGAAGAATTCAGCGTCTGTTCTCATTGCTTCAAAGTTCTCAAAAATTCTTCAAGTGAATTCAGAACTTCTGAGGGGAATTTTACGCAATTCGAGAGAATTCCGCAGAATTCAAATAACGATTACATCTTCATTCAGTGGTAGCTAAGCCGTCAAAATAACTTGACTAATTTGGAAAGAATTAGGAATAGTGCTATCTTTTCAGTAGAATCCTGAAGAATTTAGGGGAATTTGTAGAATTTATGAGCCTTTTAATTACATATAATTCAAAATGTATTATCGTAGTTCAAAAAGTATTTAAAAATGTTTTTTGAATAATTTAAAAGTATTTAATGTATTTCTACAGAATTTGACAGAATTGTGTGTAATGCAAATAAAGGGTACATCTGCCTTCAGCCGTACCTACGCCGACTCCCTAACTTGACTAATTGGGAAAAAATTAGGAAAAGTGCTATGATTTTATTAGAATTCAGAACAATTCTGAAGAATTTATAGGATTTATGTGTTTTTCGACATATTCTAAACTGTTGATTGCGTATTTTCATAGTGTGAAAAGTATTTAAAATTCTTTAAATTAATTCTAAAGCGTTGGAAGGTATTTCAAATAATTTAATCTGTATTCTCATAGGTTGGAAAGTAATCAAAGCTCTTGAAATTACTTTAAAAAAAGAAACATTTTGAAGTGAATTTTACAAAATTCGTGTGAATTCTGCGGGATTTAATTAACAAGAACATCTTCATTCACTGCTAGCTGCAGTTGACTAACTGAACTAATTGTGAAAGAATTAGAAACACTGCAATGATTGTATCAAACTTCGGAGAATTCGGAGGAATTTACAGCATTGGAAAGGTTGTGTATGCAAAACCGGTGCCGGTAAAAAAAAATTGTCGGTACCGGTAAAAAAAAAGTTGTCGGTACCTGCAAACAAAATTGTCGATAGATCTTAAACTGCTGGCAAAAATATTTAAAAATTTACTTTTCTCCCATGGTTTCATTTCTATTGTTTGATCCTCAATATCGGCCATCATGCTAGTTGAAGTCACAGACCAAAAAAGAATTAGAAAATTTTAGGGGTAAAACTGCACTTATTTCTGTGATTGATCACAGAAGACGAATTAGAGAGATGCATGGATAGGGCTTTGACCAACATTATTTCTGCGACTATTCACAGGGGTGCCTTGCGTCCCCAAGAGATATTGGAAAGGGGTAGTTGTTTGACCAACATTATTTCTATGACCCGTCACAGGGGTGCCTCCCAGCACTTTTATTTGAAATTCAAATATTTGGTTACAAAGACATATTTCTTGGTCAAAAATTCAATTATGAATTGTTGAAAATTCAACTATTAGGTTAAAAATTCATCTTTGCATCTTGAAAATTATACTATTTTGTCAAACAGTCATCCTTTTTGGTCAAAAATTCAACTTATTTGTTGAAAATTTAACTATTTTGTTACGAAGTCATATTTTTTGTTTGAAAATTTACCTATGTTATACCAAATTCACCTTTGTAGGTGGTAAATTCAAATTATTTGTTTGAAAATATATCTGTGTACTTTGTACTTTGAAAATTTAAATATTTGGTTAAAAATAAAACATTTTTGTGACAAATTTAATTATTGGGTTGGCAATACAACTATTTTGTTAGGAAGTCATTTTTTTTGGTGGAAAATTTGACTGATTTGTTTATAATTTATCGTTTCAGGTTGAACATTTAATCACTAGATGAAAAATTCATCTTCGTACTTCAAAAAATTGACTATTTCGTGATAAATTAAACTTTTTTGTTGAAGATTTAATTATTGGTTTGGAAATTCAACTATTTTGTTAAAAATTCACATTTTTGATCGAAAATTTTAATGTTTAGATAAAAATTAATCTCTTTAGATTGAAGTTTCAACTATGTAGATAAAACTTATAAGATTTTAGGATATTTTCAGAAATTTGCAGGAAATTTCAACAGATTTGTATAAATTGAAGGTTCTTCAAAGGACTTGAAATACACCAGAGACTCGCTATTTGAACGCGCGATCGGACGCGTTATATGAATTCCTAGAATTGTTGGTCCCTACAGTTTCTCAGGGGACAAAGCGAGAGACGGTTGCGACTCCGCCTCTGAAGGGACGCATGCACTATACTACTCAGTCAAGTAGATTGCGCAATATTATGGGAACCGTACAGGCCGCCCTGCCTGTTTACGTTTCGCTGTACGCGTTATATGAATAAGGCCATTTTCAGGCAACCCCCGAGATTGTTCATCTATCGAGTCTCTGGTGTATTTTGAGGCATTTTGAAATATTCCAAGGAATTTTGAAAAATTCCAAGGAATTTTGAAAGATTCCGAGGAGTTTTTAATAGATTTCAATAAATGCGAGGCATTTCCAGAGGATTTTAAATATTTTAGAATTTTTTAAAAGATTCTACGGATTTTTCAATAGACTTCAATAACTTGGAGGGATTTCAAAAAATGTATTTTAAAGAAATTCAAGAAGTTTTAAAAGATTTAAGGATTTAAAAATATTTCTTCAAATTTATTCAAAATCATTTCTATATTAAAAAATAAGAGAAATATCGATTATTTTCCGCTTTTCAACTTAATATTAATATTTTATTTGTAAAGACTCCTTGTATGTAACTGAATTTTCACGTCTTGAAGTTTTAATAATTAGAACTTAATCTTTTTTTTAAAGATACAACCCATAAATTTGAACAAAAGCAAATTCCGTGCACACGATATTGTCAACTTTTTGATTTTCACCTATATACTGTCATAGGTTATGAAATAATCAGCTTTTAAAATGAAAATTTGTTTATAAATTGATTTTTCAGCAAAAAATTTTATTATCATGAATTTTTGAGTCTCAAAAAGAAGAATTAATTGTTCATACTTCAATTTCATAATGATTGACGTTTTAAAATTCAACAGTGACATATGGCACGAATTAAAAAAAAAGAGAGGCGAAAAGTGAAAAGTGGGAAATGAGGAGTAGAAAGTGGAAAGCAGAAAGTGAGATGTGAGAAAGTTACGTAATCTCCTCCTCTGCATAAAAAATTCTTTACACAGACTGTCTGACCATAAAGTTCGTTTTCTACTTAAAATCAGTATCTTCCAATTTTACGTTCAACCAGAGTACACAGATTTAATTAATAATAATGAACGGTAGAAACATTAGGGTGAGTGAAATCAGATAGTTGAAATGTTTTTAGAAAAAGGTAAATTCTTAAATAAATATTTCGATTTTTTACCAAAGTAGTTGTTTTTTTTCAATAACAAACAATGCCCTTTCAAAGATTAATTTTTTAATGAAAAAGACAAAGTTCCAACAAATTACATGAATTTTCAATCAGAAAAGATCATTTTTCAACTTGACATATAAATTTTGAACCCAAAATAAAATAGATATATTTTCAGTGAACAAAATTTATTCGTAACCAAAAAAAAGGATATTTTTAGCAAAATTGTTTATTGTCTAACCAAAAATATGAATTTCAAACAAAAATGTTGATTTTGAAACAAATGGTTTAATTTTGTGCCAAGTTGTTCAATTTTAAATAAAAAAATATGAATATAAAAAAGAAAGTTAATTTACGCCAAAATAGTTGAATTTTCAACTAAAGTAATGAATCTTCAACAAACACAAAAATTAATTTTTTGCAAAGCAGTTATATTTCCCCTGTTTTCAAAAAACTTTCCTCTTCTTTCGTTTTTTTTTCTTAAATTTGAAATGATGTTTGAATCTAATCAGAAAATCCAAATATCTTAACTTAAAACTGTCTGGCCATGCAGTTCATTTTCTACTTGAAATCAGTATCTTCCAATTTTACGTTCAACCCGAGTATAGAGTTTTAATTAATGATAATGCGCGGTATAAACATTGGGGAGAGTGAAATTAGATAGTTGAAATGTTTTTATCTGACAGGTCGGAAATAAAAATGTTTATGTGTGAAGATTAAAAATAATAGATGATCATTCATGCATCGCGATGGAAGTTCGTGATTGCAGGTGATTATATCGCATCCATATTAATGGGGAAGGAAATAAATGGGGAAGGGGTGATTTAGCACCCCGCCTTGCGGCGATCCCTAGGCGAGTTCAGCCAGCCCTGCGCCTCGCGTTCGATGTTTACCGCAATTATTAAATGTAAACTCATATTTCGTAATTGTCAAATATTGGCAGTTCGATCGAGCCTTATGCACCTCATTCACTGCGAGGGTGTTTTAGCCCTCCGCTCTCGCATCGACACCAACCCCTTTTTACTTTCATCATCCACTTTTATATTTTTAGTCGAATAGGCAAAGGGATCGTTGCATTTTTAACCAAATAGTTGAATTTTCAAGAACAAAAGACGAATTTTTTAGAAGAGAGTTGAATTTGCAAATCCAAAATTGAATTTTTGACAAAAATGTTCATTTTTAGCCAAAAAAATGAATTTTCAATCAAGAAAGATGAATTTTCTATCACTGAAGAAGAATTTTCAATCCAGAAGGACGAAATTACTACAAAATAATTAAACTTCCAACAAAACAGTGGAATTTCGTGCCATATGTGACGTGGAATGAAGGAATCAGCCTTAGGATAGAAAATCAGTTAACAAGAAAAATCAAAATAAAAAGGATAAGTTTACAACCGAAAATGAAATAGTTAAATTTTTACCTTAAAAATAATTTTTAACAACAACAAAAAACGAATTATCGACCAGTTCAATTCAACGAAAATAGCGAATTTTTAACAAACTAGTTGGATTCTCAACCAAAATGATGAATTTTTAAGAAACGAGATTAATTTTCTGCACAAATAGACCAATTTTTTCCGAAATGTTTAAATTTCCACTTATAAAGAAAAAAATTCAACCTATAATGTAATAGCTACGTTTTCAAATAAAAAAATTAATTGAACCCAAATTTTTTTTTTAAAACAGTTAAATTTTTAAACAAATAGTTTATTTTGTACCAAAATAGTTGATTTTCCACCCTTTAAATACTAATTTTTAGAAGGCACTGGAATTTTTAAACAAAAAATTTAAATTTTCGACAAAAAAATTTCATGTTTAGCCAAAAGAGATGAATGTTTATTCAAAAAAGATGACTTTTCTTAACAATAAAGAACTTTTTAGCATAATACATGAGTTTTCAATCAGCTAGTTGAATTTTCAACTAAAAAAATAAGTTTACAAACAAAAATAGAACAGTCGAATTTGTAGGAAAAAAAACTAATTTTTAAAACAACAAAAAGCGAATTATGAACCAGTTGAATTCTACGAAAATAGCGAATTTTTAAAAAACTAGTTGGATCCGCAAACAACATAATGATTTTTCAACAAATAAAATTAACTTTCTACCCAAATAGATGAATTTTTTACAAAGTACACGAATTTTCTTCCAAATAGTTGAATTTTTAACTTATAAAGGAAAAAGTTTCAACCAAAAATGGAATAGCTACATTTTTAGGTAAAAAAAATTATTTTCACTAAAAAAACGAATTTCCGATAAATAAGTTAATTTTTAAATACATAGTTTCATTTTCTACCAGGGTAGTTGATTTTTCAACAGTAAAAAATTTATTGTGAAATCAAAAACAGTTGAATTCAACCACAAATAGGAGTTTTCAATAAAGTATTTGAATCCTTGATCAAGAACGATTCCTTTTCAGCCAAGAATTTGTATTTTTAAACAAAAACAATAAATTTTGAACTAAGAAGATTAATTTTATACCAAAAAAAAATACAAAGTTTCTACAAAATACAGGAATTTGCATCTAGAAAGATCGATTTTCATTTCAAAATATAAATTTCAAATTAAGAATGGAATATTTATATTATCAGTAAAGAAAATTAATTCTAAAAAAAAAATGTTTCTCAAAATTGTTTAATTTTCAACCAAAGAGATGAACTTTCACCAAAACTAAGAAATCTTCAAAACAAAAATTGTATTTTTAAGAATATAGTTCAAAATTCGTACAAAAAGTTGAAGTTACAAACAATAAGTACATTATTTCACCCAGAAGATTAATTTTCTAAAAAAATTCAATAATTATAGAATTAATGAATTTTACACCAAGTACTTGAATTATCAACTAAAAAAGATGCATTTTCAAACAAATAGTTGCATCTTCACTTCAAAATATGGATTTTAAACAAAAAAGTGAATTTTAAAACGAATAGTTTGATTTTTCACCAAGCTGTTGAATTTTCAAGCCCAAAATAAGAATTTTTTAATAAAAGATTCATTTTCGACCCAAAAATATAAATTTTCAACAAAAAAATTCATTTTTCAAGAAATAGTTTGATTTTCTAGTAAAATGTTGAATTTGCTAACCAAAAAGATGAAATTCTTAGATGAAAAAATTAATTTCCAACCCAAAAATATGCATTTTCAACAAGAAAATTAATTTACGCGCAAATAGTTTAATTTCCAACTAAACTAATGAATCTTCAACAAACGAAAAAGTTAATTTTTCGCAAAGCAATTATTTTTTTCCTGCTTTTAACAAAGTACCACCTTTTCTCGTTTTTACACTTAATTTTGAATTTATATTTGATCCCAATAAGAAAAACAAACTATTTTTGGTTAAAATGTAACCATTTTGTTTGAAGATCGTTTAATTTTGGGTTGAAAATTAGTTTTTTAACTGAAAGTTCATGTTTTTCATTTTTGGTTGAAAATTGGTATTTTGTTGGCAATACATCTTTTTTTGTATAAAATTAATATTCTTGGTAAGAAAAATAACTTATCGTTTGAAAATTACACTCATTGCTTGAATGCTGAACTTTTTTCTAAAAAATTAATTTTTTATTTTTGAAGTTGAAAATGCATCATCTTGGCTAGAAAATTCAACGAATCAGTAGAAAATTAAATTATTTAGTTGGAAATTAACTTTTTTGTTCAAAATTCATATTTCTGGATGACAATTCAACTATTCTGGGAGAAAATTAAACTTTTTGGTGAAAAATCAGACTGCTTATTTGAAAATTTGACTATTTTGTTGGAAATTAATTTTTTTTATAAAAAATCATTTTTTTCATTTGAAAATGTAGTTATTCCATTTTTGGTTGAAATTTTGTCCTTTATAAGTTTAAAGTTCAACTATTTGGTAGAAAACTAATATATTTTGTTGGAAATTCGTTCATTTGGGTGGAAAAAAATCTTTCTTGGTTAAAAATATATCTCTCTTGGTTCAAAATGAATTTTTTCATCCAAAATTCAACTTTTCGGGTTGAAAATTCAACTGTATTCTAAAAAATTCGTCTTTTTGACTTGAAAATTTAACTACTTGGTTTAAAATGCAACAACTGAATTTTTTCCTTTATAAGTTGAAAATCAAATATTTGGTAGAAAATTAAGGTGTTTTGTTGAAATGTCACCTATTTGGATAGAAAATTTATCTTGTCAGTTGGAAATTCATTATTTTGGTGAGGATTCAAATATTTTTTTTAAAATTCGTCTTTCTTTTCGTCCAATCCAACTGGCTGATAATTCATTTGTTTATTGAAAATTATTTTTGGAATTTAAATTTAATTATTCCATTTGGGTTGTAAGCGTACATATTTTGTTGAAAATTCGTCTTTTTTGTTAAAATTAACTGGTTTGTTAAAAACTCATCATTTTGGTTGAGGATTCAACTACTTTGTTAGAAATTATAATTTTTTGGCTGAATTCAACTAGTTGATAATTAATTTTTTGAAAATTATGAAAATTATTTTCTGAAGTCACATTTAACTATTCCATTTTTGGTTATAAACTTATCTTTTTTAGTTGAACTTTTTTTTAGTTAAAGATAATTGGTTGAAAACTCCTTTTTTTGTTGTTGAACCTTTGAATCTTTGTAGGTTAAAAATTCAGCTATTTGGTAAAAAATTTAACTATTTTGTTCAAAGTTTGATTATTTGGTTGAAAATTCGTCCTTCCCGATAGAAAATTCGTCTTTTATGGTAAAAAAAAGTAATCTTCCTGGGTTTAAAATTAACCTGTTTTGGATGCAAATGAACTTTTTTGTGAAAAATTCAACTATTCGAGTTGAAAATTTAACCCTCTTCTGAAAAATCCGTCTTTTTGGCTTGATAATTCAACTGCTTGGTTGAAAATGCAACTACCACAATTTTTTCCGTTATAAGTTTAAAAATCAACTATTTCGTGAAAAATCTGTGTATTTTGTTGAAAATTCGTCTATTTTGGAAGAAAATGAATCTTCTTTGTTGAAAAATTATCATTTTGTTTGAGAATTTCACTATTTTGTTAAAAATGTGTCTTTTGCCATAGAATGCAACTGGTTGATAAGCAATTTTTTTTCTTTGAAATATAGTTTTTGAAAACACATTTAACTATTCCATTTTTTCTTTTAAAGTCATTTTTTTATTTGAAAATTTAAATATTTTTTTTAAAACTCATGTATTTTGCTGATAATTCGTCTTTTGGTAGAAAATTAAACTCTGTAGGTTAAAAATTCAGGTATTTGGTAAAAAATGCAACTCTTTCGTTGAGAGCTTAATTATTCTATTAAAAAATCGTTCTTGTGAATTAAAAATTCATCTTCTATGAAAGGAGAGTCGTCTTTCTTGGTTGAAAATTCATTCGTTTAGGCTGAAAATGAGCTTTTTTCCCGAAAATCTAACTTTTTAAGTTGAAAAAATAACTGTCTTCTGAAAAATTCGTATTTTTTGCTTAGAAATTTAACTGGTTGGTTAAAATACAATTGTTTTGTTGAAAGTTTAATCATTTTGTTGGAAATTCGTCCTTGTGGATTACAAATTCACCTTTCTTCTGTATATAAAACTCATCTTTCATGGTAGAAGAGCTATCTGATTTAGTTGAAAATTCACCGCTTTTGGTTGAAAATTCATCTTTGCTCTTAAATAGTTCAATTATATGTGACGTGGAACGAAGAAACCAGCCTTAGGTTCGTCTTCCTTTCACTTTCATTTGCTTTTTCTCGTGAACTCATTTCTGGCCCTGAGGCTATTTTCTTCGTTCCACGTCACATATGGTAAGCAATTCCACTGTTTTGTCGAAAGTTTAATTATTTCCTCGTAAATTCGTCTTTCGGGATTAAAAATTCATCTACTATGGTGGAAAAGAAATCTTTTTTGTTTGAACATTCATTTTTGCAGTTAAAAAATCTAATTATATGTGACGTGGAACGAAGAAACCAGCCTCAGAACCATAAAATCGTTCTTCCGATTTTTATGGATTCTGAATATTGAATATTTCGCCTATCAAATAACAAAATCCCCATCACTTAATTTGCTTTTTCTCGTGAACACTTTTTCGATCTTAAGGATAGTTTCTTCTTTCCATGTCACATATGATAAGCAATTCCACTGTTTTGTTGAATGTTCAATTATTTCCTTGTAAATTCGTCTTTCTGGATTGAAAATTCATCTTCTATGATAGAAAAGTTATCTGTTTTGGTTGAACATTCACCTTTGCAGTTAAAGAATCTAACTATATGTGACGTGGAACGAAGAAGCCAGCCTGAGGACCAAAAAATCGACGTTCCGATTTTTATTGATTCTGAATAATGAAGATGTCTTCTATGGAATGAAAAAATCCCCATTGCTCCACGATTAAACTTGAATTTTCTGGGGCTCAAAGAACGAGGGCCCCTTATCTATACCTGTTAGTCTTTCTTTTGCTTTAATCTAAATTCATCTTTTATGGTAGAAAAGTCATATTTATTGATTGAAAATTCATCTGTGCAGTTGAAGAATTCAACTACATGTGACGTGGAACGAATAAACTAGCCTTAGACCAACAAATCCATTTTGGGTTGTAAATTTGACTGCTTTCTCCCCATTTAAGTGTCACGTAATATATGGACTTTCCCCTATTAATATTTTTCCTCTTTTTTTGCAAAAAGGGAATTTTTGACAAAGTACTTGATTTTTTTTTCAAAAAGACGAGTTTTTAACAAAACAATCGGATTTTCGAGCCAGAAAGATTTTTGAGTCGGGAAAAAAAAATATTTCAAGTGAACTGTTAAATCTTCAAACCGAAAAAACTAATTTTCAACAAGATAGTTACAGTTTCAACCAGAAATGATTATTCAACTAAAGTAACTCATTTCTGCTCCTAAGGCTGATTTCTTCGTTCCACGTCACATATCGTAAAGAATTCCACTGTTTTGTTGAAAGTTCAATTATTTTCTTGTAAATTCGTCTCTGTGGATTGAAAATTCATCTTCTATGGTAGAAAAATGATCTTTCTTGGTTGAAGATTCATCTTTGCAGTTAAAGAATTCAACTATAGGTGACGTGGAACGAAGAAACCAGCCTTAGGACCAAAAAATCGACTTTCCGATTTTTATTGATTCTGAATAATAAAGATGTCTTCTAGAGAATGAAAAAATCCCTATTGCTCCACGATTGAATTTTCTGGAGCTCAAAGCACAAGGGCTCCTTTCGTATACCTGTTAGTCTTTCTTTCCTTAGATCTAAATTCATCTTTTATGGTAGAAAAGTCATATTTCTTGGTTGAAAATTCATCTTTGCAGTTGAAGAATTTAACTATATGTGACGTGGAACGAAGAAACGAGCCTTAGGACCAAAAAATCGACTTTCCGATTTTATTGATTCTGAATAATAAAGATGTCTTCTATGGAATATCAAAATCGCCATTTCTCCAGATTAATCTTGAATTTTCTGGAGATCAAAGCATGAGGGCCCCTTTCCTATACCTGTTAGTCTTTCTTCCACTTTAATTCAAATTCATCTTTTATGGTAGAAAAGTCATCTTTTTTGGTTGAAAATTCATCTTTGCAGTTGAAGAATCTAACTGTATGTGACGTGGAATGAAGAAACCAGCCTTAGAACTAAAAAATTATTTTTACGATTTCTATTAATTCTGAATATTGAAGATTTCGCCTATTGAATAAAAAAATCCCCATTGCTTCACGATTAAACTTGACTTATATGGAGCTCAAAGTACGAGGGCCCCTTCGATATACCTGTTTATCTTCCTTTCACTTGATTTGCTTTTTCTCGTGAACTCTTTTTCGATATTAAGGCTAGTTTCTTCGTTCCACGTCACATATGGTAACAAATTTTACTGTTTTGTTGGAAGTTTGATCATTTCGTTGTAAATTCGTCATTTTTGATTGAAAATTCATGTTCTATGGTAGAAAAATAATCTTTCTTGGTTGAAAATTCATCTTTGCAGTTGAAGAATTCAACTACATGTGACGTGGAACGAAGAAACCAGCCTTAGGGTCAAAAAATCAATTTTTCTATTTCTATTGATTCTGAATAATGACGATTTCCCATATCAAATAAAAAAATCCTCATTGTTCCACGATTCAACTTGAATTTTCTAGAACTAAAAGCACGATGACCACCTTGCTATACCTGTTCGTCTTCCTTTCACTTTAATTTGCTTTTTTTGTAAACTCATTTCTGGTCCTTAGGCGAAGTTCTTCGTTCCACGTCACATATGGTAAAAAATTCCACTGTTTCGTTGAAAGTTTAATTATTTTCCTGTAAATTCGTTTCTCTGGATAGAAAATTCATTTTCTATGGTCGGAAAGTCATCTTTCTTGGTTGAATATTCATCTTTGCAGTTAAAGAATTCAACTATATGTGACGTGGAACGAAGAACCAAGCCTTGGGACAGAAAATCAATTTCCCTATTTCTATTGATTCTGAATAATGACGATTGCCCATATCAAATAAAAAAATCTCAATTGCTCCACTATTAAACTTGACTCATACGGAGCTCAAAGCACAAGGGCCCCTTTGGTTTACCAGTTTGTCTTCCTTTCACTTGATTCGCTTTTTCTTGTAAACACTTTTTCGATCTTAAGCAGTGGTGTAGTCCTAAAAGAAAAAGTGGCCTGGCGGTACTTTCCATAAACTACGTTTCCGGTTTGAGGGGGGTGGGGCAGTGAACTAAGTTTGTAACCGGGGGGGGGGGATCATACGTGGAAATAACGTTACGAACTTAGATAACACTAAGAACTCTAACCCAATAAGAAAATTCAACTATTATTTTAGGTAAAAGTTCCTTTTTTTTTTGAAAAGGCTACTATTATATTTTTGGTCGGAGTGTCTCGTCGTCCCGAAATTCGGGATGAGTAGTAAATTATTTTTCAGAAGCTTGGCTAGTCGTCCCGAAAATTCGGGACGACTAGTCCATCCCCTTTTCCAGCTCCCCCAATTTTTCGGGATGACTAGCCACAGCCACTTTTGGTTCGGAATTCATGTGGTTTGGTTAAAAATTCTATTATTTGGTTGACAAATTTAATTATTTTGTTGAAAATGTAACTATATCTCAAAAATTCATCTTTTTTGTCAAAAATTCAACTACATTGTTAAAAATCCATTTTTTAGTAAAACATTCATCTATTTGGTTGAAAATTTAACTATTTTGATGAAAATTCGTTTCATGTTTGGTTGAAAATAAATTTTTTAAACTGACAATTGAACTTCTCATTTTTGGTTAAAAATTTGTCTTTTTCAGTTAAAAATTTAACTTTTTGGTTGAAAATTCGTCTTTCTTGGTAGTAATTTAATCTTCTGGGTTAAAAATTGATCATTTTTGGTTAAAAATGCATTTGTTTGATTGAAATATCAACTGTTACTATGCTTAGTTGAGAATTCTTTTTTTTTTGCTTGAAAAATCGATCATTCTACTTAAATTTGAACAATTTTGTAAAAACATTAATTTTTTTATTGAGGATCCATAATTAGAGTTGGAATTTCAACTATTTGCTCTTAAATGAACTTTTATGTTGAAAATTCTACTGTATTGTTTAAAATTTGTTTTTTTTTTATTCAAAATTTAACTATTCCATTTTTGGTTGAAACTTTATCCCGTATATTGTATAATTTGAAAATTTAACTGTTTGTAAGAAAATTAATTTATTTTGTTGAAAAGTCGTCTTTTTGGTAGAAAATTAATCTTGTTTCTTGAAAATTCAACTTTTTGGTTGAAAATTTAATTATTTGGTAGAAAATTCATATATTTCGTTAAAAAGTCGTCTTTTGGGTAGAAAATTGTTCTTGTTTGTTGAAAGTTTAACTTTTTGATTGAGAATTTAACTATCTTGTTGAAAATTCATCTTTTTTGTTAAAAATTAATTTTTTGAGATTTAAAAGATCGCTGTTTTTTAAACCATTCGACTTGTTAGTTTTAAAACTTTACTTTTTTGTTGAAAATTCATCTTTCTTGCTTGAAAATGTTTTTGTTTTTTTAAATAAAAGTTCAACGGTCTTCTACAAAATTTGCCTGTTTCTCTTGAAAATTTAAATATTTGATTGAATTCTAATCTTTTTTGTGCGAAAATTCGACTATTTGATTGAACATGTATCTTTGTATGCTGGATATTCAACTATTTTGTTAAAAATCTAATTATTTTTGGAAAATTTAATTATTTTTTAAAGTTATCATTTTTGGATGAAAACTCAACTATGTTGTTAAAAATTTATCCTTTTAGGTTAAAAACTTGTATTTTATGGTAGAAAAAAGATCCTTCTTGGTTGAAAATTTATCTTTCTTGGAAACCTGTCTTCGAAATCATTCGTCTTTTTGTCTTGAAAATGTTATTATTTGGTTAAATCTTTGACTATATTTTGGAAAACTCGTCGCTTTCACAGAAAAGTTAATCTATTTGGTTGTTAATGCAACTGTTTGCTTCAAAATTAATTTTTTGTTTTGATAATTGGTTTCTTTTGTAGAAAATTCATCTCTTTGGATAGAAAACCTGTTTTTGTTGATAAATCAACTGTTTTGTTAAAAATGCAATATATTTTGGCTTGAAATCTTAGGAATTTCAAGTGTTTTGAATTGAATCCAATATGTTATCTACATTAATTTTATTTGAAAGAATTTATAAACTTAAAATCCGTCTTTAGCCAACAGCTACGTTACTTTTTGGGGAGATAAAAAAAGTCCAAAATTGGTAACATAGTTTATGGATGGCCCATAACTGAAAAAATTTTCCGTGTGACAAGAAAGTGGCCTGGCGCCGCCAGGCCTTCGAAAAAAGTACCCTGGCGGCGCCAGGCCTCAACTACACCACTGATCTTAAGGCTAGTTTCTTCGTTCCACGGCACATATGATGCAAAATTCCACTGTTTTGTTGGAAGTTTAATCATTTCGTTGTAAATTCGTCTTTCTGGACTGAAAATTTATCTTCTATGGTTGAAGATTCATATTTGCAGTTAAAGAATTCAACTATATGTGACGTGGAACGAAGAAACCAGCCTCAGAATTAAGAAATCGACTTTCCGATTTTTATTGATTCTGAATAATGAAGATGTCTTCTATGGAATGAAAATCTTCATTGCTCCACAATCAAACTTGAATTTTCTGGCGCTCAAAGCACGAGGGCCCCTCTCCTATACCTGTTAGTCTTTCTTTCACTTTAATTCAAATTCATATTTTATGGTAGAAAAGTCATATTTCTTCATTGAAAATTCATCTGTGCAGTTGAAGAATTCAAGTACATGTGACGTGGAACGAATAAACCAGCCTTAGACCAACACATCCATTTTGGGTTGTAAATTCGACTGCTTTCTCCCCATTAAAGTGTCACGTAATATATGGACTTTCCCCTATCAATATTTTTCCTCTTTTTTTGCAAAAAGGGAATTTTTCAAAGTAGTTGATTTTTTAAACAAAAAAGACTGGATTGAAAATTGAAAATTCATGTTCTATAGTAGAAAAGTCATCTTTTTTGGTTGAACATTCATGTTTGCAGTTGAAGAATTCAACTATGTAACTATATGTGACGTGGAACGAAGAAACCAGCCTCAGAACCAAAAAATCATTTTTCCGATTTTAATGATTCTGAATATTGAAGATTTCGCCTATCGAATAAAAAAATTCCCATTGCTCCACGATTAAACTTGACTTATATGGAGCTCAAAGCACGACGGCCCCTTTGATATACCTGTTCCTCTTCCTTTCACTTGATTTGCTTTTTCTCGTAAACACTTTTTCGATCTTAAGGCTAATTCCTTCGTTCCACGTCACACATGGTAAACCATTCTACTGTTTTGCTGTAAATTCAATTATTTTTTTGGAAATTCGTTTTTTGGATTGAAAATGCATCTTCTATGGTGGAAAAGTCATCTTTCTTAGTTGAAGATTCATCTTTGCAGTTGAAGAATTCAACTACATGTGACGTGGAGCGAAGAAACCAGCATTAGGACCAAAAAATCCATTTTGGGTTGTAAATTCAACTGCTTTCTCCCCATTGAAGTGTCACGTAGTATATGGAATTTTCCCCTATTAATATTTTCCCCCTTTCTTTGCCAAATTTCATTTCCCTAATCCATCTAGTTGTACTTAACAGATCTTTTGCATCGCAGATATTTTCTGTATGATTCAAACATCCCCAACTAAAATATCCTCTAAATGAAAATGCGATATTTTTCAGATGCTCCTCCTGGTACTGAGGGATGCCGTAGAGTGCAGGGGTTTGGGGATGAATTTTAAAACAATAACGAGATTTTTAATATGAGCTTGCCGGTCATCCAGTCAGGCCACGATGTCTCTGACGAGCCGAAGGGGGTACGGGTGGCGTCAGCTTGTGTAACTATCGGTAATTAATCAGAATCATCCCCGTATGTATATCGCGTCCGCGATGGTGAGAGGGATAGTTAACCAGTGACGTCACGCTCGTGGCGACATCTGGCCGGGCACTAGCCGGATACAGGCATCGGACACTGGACACTGGACAGTGGATGCAGAGCACTAACTCCGGATCAAAATTACCCTTGCGCTTATAGAAGGTGTACCGGGTGGTTCAAATTAATTTCCCATTCGGCACGTTTCATCGCTCTCCTCACACTACTCACGCTTCTTGCCTGATCCCCATCTCGACCTTTCGCCATCGAAAACCTTGCCAACATTTTAAGATTAAGCGTTTAATTGGTAGCTGGGCCTAAAATGTTTCAAATTTCAGTCTACGCGCCTTTTAACCCGACCCCCCATACACTTAAAAGAATGAGCCAAAAAAAGATTCTTCACAAAAATAGGTTAATACGTTTTTTTAACAAAGTTAAAGTGGGTACTACAATTAATTCAACTTGAAACGGTTTTGATTCCTAACATTTGAAATAGAAATATTTTATTTTCAATAAAGAACCTGAGTATCTAACTAAATAGTTCAATATTCAAACAAAATAAACTAGCCGTGAATTCGATCTCGACTGTTTCCACTTTGTTTGTATTTATAATGATATGTTTCTCATTTCACGAGCACTTTGCTTCAATTTTTTAAATCCAAAGACAATTCAGACAAAATCTAATTTTGTATTCAAAATAATAATTTTTCCAGCCGGAAAAGGAAAGGGAAAAGTTCTGTCGCACCCTATCCCTTTCCCAGTTTTATGATTTTTTTACAGAAATTGTCAGAATTATTCTATTTGAAAATTTATGATCAAAAAATCTTTTCTATTCATGCGTCAGCTTTGAATTATGTCGATGAAAAAAATTTTTCTTTCAGAAACAGATGATTGAAATATTATAAATGAGCATAACTTCCTTAAAATTCAGTAAAGTGTATTAATATTATAGATCAATCGATTTTCCTCGAATCAAGGAACCTTTTCCGTCCTTGCAACAATTTTGAATTATGTTAGTGAAAAAAATTTTACTCTGAAAAGCCGTGTTTTCAAATATTATGCATCAACTTTAAATTATGAGAATAAGAAAATTTTAACTATAAAAATCGATTTTAAAAATATATAGATTACCATAACAACCATAACACACATCTTTTCTGTTCTTGCATCAACTTTAAATTATGTTAATGAAAGAAGTTTTACTATGATAATCGATTGAAAAAAATATAAAATACCATAACTTCCCTAATCTTAAATAAAATATAATTATATTCTAGGTCAATCGATTCGCATCGAACCAAGGGATCTTTTATATTATTGCATCAATTTTGAAACATATTGAAGAAAAAAGTTTTACTATAAAAAATCGTATTTTCAAATATTATTCATTACCATAGCTACCTTACTCTTCAATAAAATTTAGTAATATTATAGGTCAATCGATTCGTCTCGAATCAACACATCTTTTCTGTTCTTGCATCAACTTTGAATTATGTCAATGAAAAAAGTTTCACTACAAAAAACCGATTTTTAAAATATATAAATTACCATAACTTCCCGACTGTTTATTATTAATATCGTATTAATATCGTAGGTCAATCGATTCTTCTCGAACCAAGGAATCTTTTATGTTCTTGCATCAACCTTGAATTATGTGCATGAAAAAAGTTTTACTATAAAAAAAACGATTTTTAAAATATGAATGAGTGCTAAAAAACTGCAACGAATATTTTTAGAAATCCTTAGGTCAATTTCAACATATTAGTGGGAAAAATAAGCCCTCCAAATTTCATCAATTTATCTGCAACGGTTTTCAAATTATCGTCTTCACAAAAAAGTATGACGTCCACACATAGACACACGTCCCCACACACACACACACCTCCGGTTCAATTAAGTGAATTAAAAATTTTTGGAAAATGTTACCATTACAAAGCTTCCTCTATGAGGAAGCAAAAAGAATGAATTTTCGAGCGAGCTTCCCGTGAGCAAATGTATTTGCTTGCTTCTAGAAGAAGGATTAGTTATTTTTTTCAATAGTAGACAAACCAAAGCCTTCATTTTGAACAATTTGAAAATATAAATTTACAAAAAATACAAAATCACAAAAAAATACAAAAAATTTTTTAAATATAAAGACAAATCAAACAAATCAAATTTTCTACTAGAAATGATAATTTTTCGAGCTGGAAAATGGAAAGAAAAAGTTCTGTCGCACACGATCCCTTTCCCAGCTCTATGATTTATTTACAAAAATTTTCAGAATTATTCTTTTTGAAAATTTATGATCAAAAAGTCTTTTCTATTTATGCGTTCTTGCATCAATTTAGAATTATGTTAATAAAAAAAGTTTTACTATAAAAAACCGTATTTTCAAGTATTATGCATCGCCGTAGCTTCCTTACTCATGAATAAAGTGTATGAATATTATAGGCCAATTGATTCGTCTTGAATCAACACAACTTTTCTATTCTCGCATCAACTTTAAACTATGAGAATGAGAAAATTTTTACTATGAAAATCGATTTTAAAAATATATAAATGACCATAACTTCCCTACTTTTTAATAAAATGGATTAATATCGTAGGTCAATCGATTCGTGTCGAACCAAGGAATCTTTTGTGGTTTTGCATCAACTTTGAATTATGTTGAGGAAAAAAGTTTTACTATAAAAAACCGTATTTTAAAGTATTATGCATTACCATCGCTTCCTCACTCTTCAATAAAATGTATTATTATTATTATTATAGGTCAATCGATTTGTTTCGAATCAACACATCTTTTCTGTTGTTGCATCAACTTTGAATTATGTTGATAAAAAAAGTTTTACTGTAAAAAACAGATTGCCAAAATATATAAATTACCATAACTTCCCTACTCTGTAATAAAATGTATTAATATTATGGATCATTCGATTCGTCTCGAACCAAGGAATATTTTATATTCTTGCATCAACTTCGAATTATGTTTAGGAAAAAAGTTTTACTATAAAAAATCGTATTTTCAAGTATTATACATTACCATAGCTTCCTTACTTTTCAATAAAATTTATTAATATCACAGGTCAATCGATTCGTCTCAAAGCAACAGAACTTTTTTTATTCCAGCATCAACTTTAAATTATGAGAATGCGAAAATTTTTACTATAAAAACCCGATTTTCAAAATATATAAATTATTATAATTTCTCTACTCTTTAATAAAATGTATTATTATTGTAGGTCAATCGATTCGCCTCGAACGAAGGAATCTTTTATATTCTTGCATCAACTTTGAATTATGCTAATGAGAAAAGTTTTACTATAAAAAACCGATTTTTAAAATATTATTGAGTGCTAAAAAAATGCAATAAATATTTTTCGAAATCCTTCTGTCAGTTTCAAGATATTAGTGGTGAAAATACAATTGCTTAGAACATTGTATCAGACATTTTTGAACTGAGAAAGGTTCGATTAAATGAATTTCAATTTTTTTGCAAATGTTACCATTACAAAGCTTCCTCCATGAGGAATCAAGAAAAATGAAGTTTCAACCCGAGCAGATTAATTTTTTACTAGAAAAGACGAATTTTCAATAAAATACAAGAACTTTGAACTATAGTTGAATTTTTAACTAAAAAAAATAAATTTTTAACCAAACATGGAATAGTTAATTTTTTATTTTAAAAAATCAATTTGCAACAAAAAAAATGGGTTCCAACAAAATAGTTGCTTTTTTAACCAGAGATGACTTTTCAACAAAAATGCCTGATCCTCATCTCGGCCTTTCAGAATCGAGAATCTTGCCAAAATTTTAAGATCAAGGATTTAATTGGTACCAGGGCCCAAAATATTTCAAATTTTAGACCACAGACCTTTTACATCTCCCCCCACCCCCCTCAAAAAAAAAATATGTAAAAAAAAGATTTTTCACGCAAATAGGGCAATATTTTTTTTATATAAAGTTAAAGTGGGTACTGTAATGTACTGTAATGTAAAAATATTTCATTTTCAAAAAAGAAGCTGAGTATTGAACCAAATAGTTGAATTTTTAAACAAAAGAAGGAATTTTCAACCGAGTAGATTAATTTTCTACTAGAAAAGATGAATTTTCAATAAAATACAAGAAATTTGAACTATATAGTTGAGTTTTCCCTTAAAAAAGATAACTTTTATTTGACAATGGAAAAGTTAATGTTTTAGTTAATGACAATTAATTTTCAACAAAAAAACTGCTTCTCAAAGAAATAGTTGCATTTTCAACCAAGGATGACTTTTCTACTAAAATTGTGAATCTTCAACAAAAAAATAAATTTTTGACAGAATAGTCCAACTTTTAACAAAGTAGTTTATTTTTAAAACTAAAAAGACGAATTTTCTTCAAAAGAATTGAATTTTTAACCCAGAGAGATTTTTCAGTCAAAACAAAAAATTTCAACTAAACTCTTAAATTTTCAAACCGGAAAAACTAATTTTCAACAAGATAGTTACATTTTCAAGCAGAAATGATTATTCAACTAAAATAACGAATCTTTAACCAAAAAAAAAATTTTTTCAACAAAGTTGTTCCAGTTTCAACAAAGTGTTTGATTTTTCAACTAAGAAGTCGTTTTTCCAACCAAAAAACACTAACTTTTATGAAGAAAGTTGAATTTCCAACTAAAAAAGATTAAATTTTAACTAAAAATGGAATATTCAAATTTTTAGTTAAACAAAGTTAATTCGCAACAAAAAACTGGTTTTCAAGAAAGTAGTTACATTTTTAACCTAAGATGACTTCTCAACTGAAATTGTGAATCTTGAACCAAAAAATGAATTTTTGACAAAAGAATTGAATCTTCAATCCAGAAATATTTTTTAGTCAAGAAAAAAAAATATTTCAACTAAACTCTTGAATTTTTAAACCGAAACAATTGATTTTTAACAAAATAATTACAATTTCCAACCGGAGATGACTATTTAACTAAAAAAATGAATATTCAACAAAAAACAAGAATTTTTAGAAAGTAGATCCACTTTCAACAAAGTGGTTGATTTTCCAGCAATAAATTCGATTTTTCAACCAAGAAATACTGTTTTTTATAAAGAAAGTTGAAATTTCAACTGAAAAAGATAAATTTTCAACTGAATTTAAAAGTTAATTAATTAGTTTAAAAAAATTAATTTGCAACAAAAAGACTGGTTTTGAATAAAATAAATGAATTTTCAACCGAGATGACTTTTCAACTAATATTGTGAATCTTGAACCAAAAAATGAATTTTTGACAAAGCAGTTGATTTTTTGAACAAAAAAGACAATTATTCAACAACAAAAAATTGATTTTCAACAAAGTTATTTCAAAAAATTAAAAAAAAAATTTAATTTAATTTTTAAGGAAGAAAAAGGAATTTTTGAAAAAATATTTAAATTTTT
>CAKNYM010054298.1:213931-252043 GCA_932195095.1 Andricus curvator | reverse complement strand
AAAAAGACGAATTTTCATCAAAATAGTTGGATCCTTAAACAGAACAGATTAATTTAAACCTAACAGTCGCATCTTTAATCAATAAAGAATTTTCAATAAAAGAATTGAATTTTCAACCCAGAAAGATTTTTTGCTCAAGAAAGGAAAATATTTCAATCAAATTCTTGAATTTTCATACCGAAAAAATGAATTTACAACAAAATAGTTAAATTTTCAATCCGGAATTTAGTTTCGATGAATGATTTTTCAATCAAAACAGATGAATTTTCCACAAAATAATTGAATTCTTACCCAAAATAGAATTATTTTCAACTAAACAGTCGCATTGTTAACCAAAAACTATATAGTTAATGTCGCAATTAATGAAAAGTTAATTTTCAGAAGAAAAAATTGTCAGACAAAATAGTTGAATATTTAAACAAAGATGAATTTTCAACTAAAATTGTGAATCTTCATTTTTAGAAAATGAATTTTTGACACAGTAGTCCAACTTTAAACAAAGTAATTGATTTTTCAAACCAAAAATACGAGTTTGTAACAAAAGTATAAACTTGTTAGACCAAAAAGATTTTTATGTTGAGAAAGAAAAATATTTCTACCAAAAAAGATATAGTTAGGTCTTCCGTTAGAGAAAAATTAATTTTCAACAACAAGAAGACCGAAAAAAAAAATCTTCAACCAAAAAAATTAATTTTGGACGAAGTAAGTCCACTTTTAACAACGTCCTATATAGTTGATTTGCCAAATGAAAAAAAACTTTTATTTTAACAAAATAATTGCATTTTCAACCCAAAAAGATTGTTTAGTCAACCAACAAAAATATTTCAATCAAATTGTTGAATTTTATCACCGGAAAAACGAATTCAAAGAAATAATTGAAATTTCAACTAGAGATAACTATTTAACTAAAATACCAGAAAATAAATAAATTTTTGAACCAGTAGTTCAAGTTTTAACACCGAGCTTGATTTGTCAATAAAAAAGACTTTGTCAACAAAAGAATTGAATTTTCAACCCAAAAATATTTTTTAGGCAACGAAGAAAAACTTTTCAGACAAATTGTTGAATCCTGAAACCAAAAAAACTTATTTTTAACATAACAAAATAATAAAAAAAAAAAAGAAAATTCAAGAAAGTGGTAGGTTTTACAAATAAAAAAGACTAATTTTTAACATAACATTTGAATCCTTAAGCAAAATAGATTAATTTTCAACCAACCGGTCGCATTTTTAATGAAAAAGGATATAGTTAATTTTTCAGTTAAAGAAAAACTAATTTTCAACCAAAAGAATTTTCAACAACATATTTAAACTTTTAGTCAAAGATGACTTTTCAACTTAAATTGTGAATCTCCAACTAAAAAAAAATTAAATTTCGACAAAGTTCTCCAACTTTTAACAAAGTAGTTGATTGTTCAAACCAAAAAGACGAATTTTCTTTAAAATAGTTGGTTTCACAACAAAACCAGATTAATTTTCAACTAAACAGTCTCATTTTTCAACAACAAGAATAAACTTTTTACTAAAAGATTAATTTTTAAACCAAGAAAACGAATTCTTAACAAAAGAGTTCAGTTTTTATTCCAGAAAGATTTTTCAGTCAAGAAAGAAAAATATTTAAACCAAATTGTTCAATTTTTTAACGATACAATTTTTTTTTTAACAAAATAGTAAAATTTGCAACCAAAGACATAACTATTGAGTAATAGAGAATAACTTAAGTAGAAAAAGTACCACAAGTCCAAATGAGGACAAAAATATTAAAAAGTTCCAGTTCATTTAATTTTAAAATTTTTTTAAAATACTGTAGGACTTATATTATAAAAACTTATTTTGACAATAGGACAAAAATATAAAAATTTTTTTTTAAGACAAAAGTACTAAAAAAGTTTCTCTTGATTGAAAAAATAATGTTAACAAGTTCAAAATCTTGTCCAAATAAAGTTGAAAAATAATCTTGCTGTAGACTAAAGAACCAGTGAAGTTAATTTTTTACTTCATCTTACAAAATAATTACAAAAGAATTTTTCTTTGCACAATTTTTACTAAAATTTTGAATAAAAACCAAAAAATCGGGTAAAAAAATTCCTGCTAGGATTTCAGAAAAAGTCCTACTGAGAATAAAAATCCTGTGAGCACAAAAAAAATGTGAAGCTTTTCTCGTACTTCTTCTATAGTAGTTCCACCCCTATTTAAACTTGTAAACAATTTTTTAAAAGTTTTTATTTACTCAGTAAATCGAAAATATCTATTAAATTTTTGAAGCCAATATATTTTTTTTATCGCTGGCGTAAAAAATGTCTTTCCTAGTTTACTCAACAATAATTCTTATATTTGAGCTACATAAAAAGAATATAAACTACCAATCCCTCTGCATTGAGACTTGAAGTTTTCAAATTTATTGGGTACTTCAATAATCTGAAGAACTCTGCAATTATTTCAAAACAGTTTCTCATCGAAATTTATAGCCTCTTAAAGACGATCTCTCTCTGATTTATAGCTCAATATTTTTTTAGTGCATTTTAAAGTAAAAAGTTTGCACACTTCATAAAAGGATGGAATTGCCCAGCATGCAAATCCCTTTTATTCGATTATTTAATAAAAATGAATCTAAATTCATCAGCATGCTCTGAATTCATACATGAGTAGAAAATTATAAAATTTGATCGAATTTTTTTTTTTTCAAAATTGTTTATTGAAAGAATTATTTATTTAGGGCCGTTCAAAAACTAATTCACGGGGAAATAGGGTAATTTTTAATAACATAGGGAAATAATAGGGAAATAAATTCTTTAAAGTAAAATTAATATACAGGTACCATATTGACATAAATATAAAACGCTTAGTCTAAAATGTCAATTTAGTCAATTCAATCAATTGTACATTTTCAACAAAATAGTTCAAGTAAAAAAAAATTAATTTCAGATTGAACAATTGCATTCAAAACCAAATAGTTGAGCTTTCAAGCAAAAGATTGGTCAAATTTTCAGACAAAAAATATTAAACTTCAATTACAAAGAGTTGGATTTTTAAACTACTAGTTAAATCTTCAAGACGAATGAATTTTCCGTCTAGTGGGATGAATTTTTCATCCAAAAAGATGAATGTTCAATGAAACAGTTAAATTTTTAAACAAAAAAGATAGGTTTTCAACGAAATAGTTGAATTGTTATAAAAAATAACAGTAAATATATTTTAACAAAAAAAGATCTGCCACGAAAGCAGATTCATTTTGAACCAAATAGTTGCACTTTATACCCAGAAAGATAAATGTGCAAGCCAAATAGGCGAATCCTCTACAAAGAGGTGTATTTTCTACCGGAAAATATTAATTTTTACCTAAAAAGTTAATTTTCAACAAAATTGTTACACTTTGACCTAAAAACAATCGATTTTCAAACAAAAATTAAATAGATTTATTTTTCTGTTTAAGATATTGATTTTAAACAAACAAAATAACAAATTTCCCACAAAATAGTTAAATTTTCAACCTAAGCCAAGGATCTTCAAGTGATAAAATTAATTTTTAATAAAATTATTTCGAACAAGTAGTAGAATTTGGAATCAAGAAGATTAATTTTTTACAAAAAAGGACGATGTTATTACAATGTAGATAAATTTTCAAACAAGTGGTTGAATTTTCTGCTTAAAACAATCGATTTTTCACAAGAAATGGAATAGTTGATTTTTCAATTTAAAAATTAAATTTCTAAACGAGAAAAGACTTTTAAGGATAGGATCAATGGAAAATTTAATCGTTGAAAAAAAAACAACGAATTTTTCAGAAAATATTTCATGCTTAAATCAATTCAATTAATTTTTAACAATATAATGTATCTTTCAAGCAAGTTGTCGAATTTCCAATAAAAAAGTTAATTTTCAACCAACTAATTACAACTTTAAACTAAAAACAATCAATTTTTAACCAAAGATGGAATAGTTAAATTTTATTTTAAAAAGTCATTTTTAAACAAACAAACAAAAACTAATTTTCAAGAAAATAGTCAAGTCCTCAGTCGTTCAACTTTTAAAGTGATACTTAATTTTTTAACGAAAAATATAATAGTTCAATTTTCATCTGAAGGCGATCAATTTTCAACAAAAAATGGATTAGTTAAATTATCAGTTAAGAACATTTACTCTCAACAACAACAAAATAAAACAAAGTAGTTACATCTTCAATCAAATAGTAGAATTTTTAATTATTTTTTTTCTTCTAATATTATTAACATAGGATCTTTTATTAACGGAGTAAGAAAATATTTCAGATACAAATTTAAAATCTTTAAATTCAATTATTTATTTTAAACGAAAAGAATGACTTTTCTATCATAAAAGATAACTTTTTCACAAAGTACTTGAATTTAGAACAAAATATTTGAATTTTCAAATTAAATAGATGAATTCTCAACGAAAAAGTGTAATAGTTGATACTTGAATCAAGAAAGATGAAGTTTTATTTAAAAAAATGAATTTTAAACCCAAAAATACGAATTTTCAACAAATAACAATTTTTCAGTCATGAAAAAAAATTTCACCTAAATTGTTGAACCTTCAAGCCAAAAGACGATTTTTTTGTACAAAAATTGAATTTTCAGTGAAAAAAATTAATTTTCAACAAAATATTAAATATTTAATTTAAAAAAAAATTTCAACAAAGTAGTTAAACTTTTACCCACGCAGTTGAATTTTCAATTAAACAAGATCAGCTTTCAACGAAATAGTGAAACTTTCAACCAAAGAGATGAATTTTCAACTCAAAATATGAATCGCAAAAAAATAGTTGAATCCTCAAGCAAAGAAGATTAATTAAAAAAAAAAGTTACATTTTTATCTGAGAAAGATGAAATTGTTACGAAAATATATGAATTTTCAATCTGAAAAGAGAAATTTTCCGAAAAATAGTAAAATTTTCATCCACAAAATATTTCAAGTGACTTTTCAACACCAAAATATGAATTTTAAACAAGTAAATTTTTTACGAAATAGTTGAATTTTCAACAAAACAGTTGAATTTAAAAAAAATAGTTGAATTTCCATCCAAAAAAGATTTCAGTTTGGAATTTTAAGATCAGAATATGAATAAGATGTAAATTTTTCACGAACATACTTGAATTTTAAACCCAAATAGATGAATTTTCAACAAAACAGTTGAAGTTTTAACAAGAAAGGCTATTGTCGTTTTTCCAAAAATGCATTGGAAAACTTTTTTTTCGAATTTTTATGAATAACAACTATGAAGTTTAGCACGTATTTCCGAAAAAAAACCCAGAAGTGAAAAAATAGGTTTCGCGGGTTTTTAGCGCTATTTATGATTTCTTTTGCATAAAAATATTTGTTGCAACAATTTATTATTATTGTTGATAATATTATCTTTGAATAATGCTAGAAATTGCGGTTTTTTCTTAAATTTTCGACTTTTTGCCTACTTTTCACTCAGTGAGGTAATAACTAATGCAAGTCAATAAAAATTGTTGTTTAAACAATTTATTATTGTTTATAACTATTTTCTATTAAATGAGTACTAGAAAGTTGTGGTTTCTTCTCAAATGTTCAATTTTGTTTGCCTGTTTATTTATGAACAAATGATAAATAAACATTAGAGAGAAACATATTTTAAACAATCTCTCTCTTTTTCGTGAATATATTTTGCTGAAGGGGGGCTGATATCAAAATAGGTTCAATTTCAAATTTTTCTTTCACATTTTGCAATAAACTGTCACCTACTTCCAATTATTCCATTCATCGTTTTTGTCTCTTCTGTAAGATAGCTTTTTTTGTTTAAATTAATTTTTTTATAAAATTTGGAAAAGAGCTAACATGATTCACCTAAAAAAAACTCTAAGAAAATATAGTTATAAACAATAATCAGTTGTTCAAATAAGGGAAAAGTGGACAAAAAGTTTTAAATTTAAGAAAAAACCGCAATTTTTTTAGCACTCATCAAAGAGAAGAAAGTTATAAACAATTGAAAATTGTATGAATAACTATGTTTGTTAACTTGCATTATTTATTAGTTTAGTAAGTGAAAAGTGGTTGACAATTTAAACATTTCAGAAGAAACCGCAATATGTTGCATGAATAAAGAATAACATAGTTATAAACAATAATAATCTGTTTGGATAATTTTTTTTGCAAAATTGATTCAATTATTAACTCAGCCCATGTGAAAAGTAGACAAATAGTTGTAAATTGAAGAAAAAATCGCAACTTTCTAGCATTATTCAAACTGAATATTATTAATAATAATATATTGTTCAAACAAATAATTTTTTGAATTTCAAATTATTATTCACCTCAATCTAATTGAAAATTTGAGAAAAAGTGGAACATTTTTGAAAAAAGTGAAATTTTTTAGCATTATTCTAAGAGAATATTATTAACAATGATAATGAATTTAAAAAAAAATTATTTTTGTTAAAATTCATAAATTATTACCTCTCTCTAATTGAAAATTGCACAAAAAGTTGAAAATGTTTGAAGTATAAAGTATAGTATTTTATGTATAAGAAACAATTTTCACTTTAAAAAAACCCAAAAAATAATAATTAGCGCCAAAAAATCGCAAAATCCATTTTTTCACATATAGGGTTTTTTGGGACCCGACCGGCAATCAGAAGATCTGAGGTTCGATTCTCAGCGGAGCGAAAGAAGAAAATCTTTTTTCAGAAAAAAAATTAATTAAAATAATTTTTCATTCATATCTCCATCTAGTCTGAAAAGACGTTGAAAAGTTATGTTATTCTCTGATGATAATACAGATTCCTTGAAAAATTTAACTTGTACTGTCTAGCAAAATAATGCGTGTATTTTCTCAAAAAAGTTTATTCTCCCGAACTCTCTAGTAACTTAATGGGAAAGCACCCGACCGGCAATCGGAAGTTCTGAGGTTCGATTCCCAGCGGAGCGAAAGGAGAAAATCTTTTTTCAGAAAAAAAATTCATTAAAATAATTCTTAATTCATATCTCCATCTAGTCTGAAAAGACGTAAAAAATTTATGTTATTGTCTGATGATAATACAGATTCCTTGAAAAATTTAGCTTCTACCATCTAGCAAAATAACGCGTGTATTTTCTCACAAAAGTTTATTCTCTCGATCTCTCTAGTAACTTAATGGGAAAGGACCCGACCGGCAATCGGAAGTTCTGAGGTTCGATTCCCAGCGGAGCGAAAGGAGATCTTTTTCCAGAAAAAAAATTAAGTAATATTTTATTCCTATTCTATGGCTAATTGTGGAGAGAAATGTTGAGTTTGAACTCGATTCTGCTAATATTGAGGATTCTGAAAAAATTACCAGAAACGTCTTTTTTATGGGAAATAGTTTTAAACTTCACGGTGCTTGCGCCATCTCTTAATATCATTTTTTTTCAAATGGATTAATTTTGATGTGGATTCGAAAAAATTTCCAGACGTTATTCATAAAAATTCGAAAAAAAATATTCTCGACCAGCCTAGTGTGGCAGTGTTCTGTAGTTTCTGAATGGTTCCTTTACTGGAAATCACTTTGTGCTCGACTGGAGGCCGCATCTCCGATATTTCATTTCCAATCTCGTGCTGGAATATCGGTGCGATAAACAGTGTGCGTCGCCCGATCACGGAGTCGAGAATGGATTAAAGCAAATCCGAACGATCCAATTTAATTGAGCGATTAACGGCTAAATAGCCCCTTCTGAAACAAATGGTTCGGGGTGTCCGCCTCGCTGGAAAATATAATTCAAAGTTATTTATGGCTGGATTACCACCGAAATTGGGTATCTAATATACACGTCCCGTCCAGCCGCTCTGCCTGGAAATCATCTGACCACTGTGTCCAAAATTTCATTACGACTATAAATTACATTCACAGGAAAGATTTATGCAAAATATTGCTGTAAAATTTGCTACACATTCATCAAAGGAAAGAAAAAAAAAAAAAAAATTGCAGCTGAATTTTTATTGTTGAAACGATTTTTAAATACTTGGACGAGAGGGCCAATAAATTTGCTGCTGTTGAGACGAAGGATTAGGAGCAAGTGTCAGTTGGAAGGGAGGGTCCACTTAGAAGAGAATTGACACACCAGTTGAAAACAAAATTTAAATCACAAATGCGGTGACAATTTGTGACATTTCAGTGGCCGGGCCGGGGGGGTGAGAATATCATGTGACACTGAAGCTAACCCCCCTCTCCTATTTTTAAATATAAAATATAAATGTAATTTTATATAACCGTAAATAGATTAGTTGATAATGGACAGTTAAAATTATTTGATAATACTATGAGAATACATTTATTTAAATTCTCTAGGCAGGGCGAGAGACGGTTGCGACTCTCGCCTCGGAAGGGCAGCAGTGCGCAATTACTCAGTCGAGTATATTGCGCAATATCATGCATTCCAATTGGAACCGGTTCAGGTGGCCCTGACTGTTTACGTTTCGAGGATACCGTTTTAGTAACAAGGCTAGTGCGAGACAACCCTCGAAACTTTTATTATACGGGACTTGGAGTGTAATTGAAGGAGAAAATCACAGAGAAAATTAACTAAAGAGATTAGGGGCCATCCATAAGCTCTTTTGCCTCTTTTTTATGAACTCTTGTTTTTACCCTGTTTTCAAGAAACTTCCCCTTTTCTGATTATTTTTGATTTGGAATTCATCTCGTGGGGTTACAAATTCTACTATTTGTTTGAAAATTGAATTATTTTGTGAAAATCCAACTTTTTTATTGAAAAGTAACTTTTTTTGGTCGAAAATTTAACTGATATGTGAAAAGTTGAACTACTTTAATCAAAATTAATTTTTTTAGTTAAACATCTATCTTTTTGGTTGAAGATTGAACTATTTTGTTTCAAATTCTTTTCGTTTTTAGTGAAAAATCAATTTTTTTAACTGAAAATTTACCTGTTCCACGTTTGGTTGAAAATTAATTTTTTTAGTTGAAAATTCAACTATCTGGATGGAAATTCATGTTTTTTAGTTGAAAATTCAAATACTTGGTTGAAAATTCTTGTATTTTGTTAGAATATTATCTTTTTATGTATAAAATTTATCTTTTTCATTAATGAATCAACCGTTTGGTTGAAAATTTTTTGATTATTTTTTTGGTTAGAAAACTTTTTGTTTGAATGTTGAACTTCTTTCTTGAAAATTTATTTTTTGTTGTTCAAGGTTCATCATCTAAATTGAAAATACATCCCTTTTGTTGAAAATGTAACTATTTTGTTGAAAAATTCGTTTTTTTTTATCAAGAATTCATTTTTTTAAAATAAAAATGTAACTATTTCATTCCGGTTTGAAAATTTATATTTCAAATTGATCTTTTTCGGTTGGTTGAAAATAATTCTTTTTAGTTAGGAATTTAATTTTTTTATTGAAAATTTGTCTTGTTAGGTTGAATTCAATTGTTTTTCATTAAAAATTCAATTCTTTTTAGTTCGAAATTTAGATTTCATTTTTTTCTGTTCAAAAAATCAGCTCATGGTTCAAAGTTGAACTACTTTGTGAAAAATTAATTTTTGTTATTGTTGTAGATTCATTATTTTAGTTGAACACTCAACTATTTGGGCGTAAATTGAATTTTTTGTTGAAAATCAATATTTTTCGTTGAAAATTCTAACTATTTGTTGAAAAATTAATATACCTCGTAAAAAATTAAATAATTTTCTTGAGAAGACTTTTTTTCGTTGAAAATTCAACTGCTTTTTTGAAAATTCGTCTTTCTTCATAAAAAATTAAATTATTTGTTTGAAAATTTAATTATTTTATTTTTAGTTGAAAATTTACCTTTTTGAGTGGAAAATTCTACTACTTGGTGGAAAGTTGAACTTCTTTATAGATCATTCCTTTTTCTGGATAAAGATTAATTTTTTTACCTGAAACTTAAATATTTCATATTTGGTGAAAATTCGCCTTTCTTTGTAAAAAAATCCATTTGTTTGGTTTGAAATTTCAACTGTTCTGTTGACAATTAGTTTTCTTAAATTGAGTACTAACTTCTTAAATTAAAAATTTAATTATTTTATTTTTAGTTGAAAATTCACCTATTTTAGTTGTAAATTTGACTACTTGGTTGGAAGGTGAACTTCTTTGTTAAAAATTCATTTTTCTTGTTAAAGATTAATTTTTGTTTAATGAAATTATTTCTTCACAATTCACCTTTTTTGTTGGAAAACTAAACTATTTTGTGGAGAATTTAACTATTTAGGTTCAAATTCGTTTTCTTCTTCGAAAAAAATTAATTGAAAAGTCAACTGTTTGTTGAAAATTCCTCTTTTTTATTAAAGTCAACTTTATTTGATTTAAAATTAAAATCTCTTTTGGTTGAAATATCGCCTATTATATGCTTCGTTGAGAATTTACCTCTTTTGGTTAAAATTTAATCTACTTTGTGAAAAAAATTTTTTGTGAAAATTTATCTCTTTGATTAAAAATTTTACTAATATTTGAAAAATCTCTGTTTTTGATTAGAAATTAATTTTCTTAAACTGAAAATTGAAATATTCTATTTGAAGGTTCATCATTTTAATTGCTCATTCATGTCTTTGGTTAAAAATTTTACTAATTTTTGAAAAATCGTTATTTTTTGGTTAGAAAATTTATTGTTTTAACTACAAATTGAAATATTTCATTGGAAGATTCATCAATATAGTTGATCATCCATATATTTGTTTGAAAATTGTTATAATTTTTGCAAATTTTACTAATTTTTGAAAAATCGTTATTATTTTGGTTAGAAATTTATTTTTTAACTAAAAATTGAAATATTCCATTTGAAGATTCATCATTTTTGTTGATCATCCCCAGCTTTGTTTAAAATGTTACTACTTCTTGAAAAATCGCTATTTTATGGTTAGAAATTTATTTTTTCAACTGATAATTGAAATATTCCATTTGAAGATTAATCATTTTAGTTGCTCATCCATTTCTTTGGTTCGAATTTTCACTAGTTTTTAAAACATCGTTATTTTTTTATTAGAAATTTATTTTATTAACTACAAATTGAAATATTCCATTTGAAGAATTATCACTTCAGTTGATCATCCATATCTTTGTTTAAAAATTTTACTCCTTTCTGAAAAATCCTTATTTTTGGCTAGAAATTTATTTTTTAACTAAAAATTAAAATATTCCATTTGAAGATTCATCATTTCAGTTGATCATTCATATCTTTGTTCGAAAATTTTACTACTTTTTGAAGAATCGTTATTTTTTTGTTAGAAATATATTTTTTCAACTGAAAATTGAAATATTTCATTTGAAGATTCATCACTTTAGTTGATCATCCATTTCTTTGGTTAAAAATTTTACTAATTTTTGAAAAATCGTTTTTTTTTGGTTAGAAAATTTATTTTTTTAACTACAAATTGAAATATTCCATTTGAAGATTCATCATTTTGGTTGATCATCCATATCTTTGGTTGAAAATTTTACTAATTTAAAAAAAAATCATTATTTTTTGTTTAGAAATTAATTTCTTTAAACTGAAAATTAAAATATTCTATTTGAAGGTTCATCATTTTAGTTGCTTATCAATTTCTTTGGTTAAAAATTGTAGTAATTTTTGAAAAATCGTTATTTTTTGGTTAGAAATTTATTTTTTCAACTACAAATTGAAATATTTCATTGGAAGATTCATCAATATAGTTGATCATCCATATATTTGTTTGAAAATTTTACTAATTTTTGAAAAATCGTTATTTTTTGGTAAGAAAATTTATTTTTTTAACTACAAATTAAAATATATCATTTGAAGGTTCATCAATTTAGTTGCTCATCAATACCTTAGTTTGAAAATTTTACTAATTTTTGAAAAATTGTTATTTTTTGGATAAAAATTTATTTTGGTTTAATTAAAAATTGAAACATACCATTTGAGGATTCATCATTTTAGTTGATCATCCATATCTTTGTTTGAAAATTTCAGTAATTTTTGAAAAATCGTTATTTTTTTGGGTTAGAAATTTATTTTTCAACTCAAAATTGAAATATTCCATTTGAAGATTCATCATTTTGGTTGATTATCCATATCTTTGTTTGAAAATTTTACTACTTTTTGAAAAATCGTTATTTTTTTGTTAGAAATATATTTTTTCAACTGAAAATTGAAATATTCCATTTGAAGATTCATCATTTTAGTTGCTCATCCATATCTTTGTTTGAAAATTTTACTAATTAGGGGCAAATTTTACTAATTTTTGAAAAATTGTTATTTTTTGGTTAGAAATTTATTTTGGTTTAACTAAAAATTGATATATTCCGTTTGAGGATTCATCATTTTGGTTGATCATCCATATCTTTGTTTGAAAATTTCACTACTTTTTGAAAAATCATTATTTTTTTGTTAGAAATATATTTTTTCAACTGAAAATTTAAATATTCAATTTGAAGATTCAACATTTTAGTTGATCATCCATTTCTTTGGTTAAAAATTTTACTAATTTTTGAAAAATCGTTCTTTTTTGGTTAGAAATTAATTTGTTAACTAAAAATTGAAATATTCCATTTGAAGATTCATCATTTTAGTCGATCATCCATATCTTTGTTTGAAAATTTTACTACTTTTTGAAGAATCGTTATTTTTTTGTTAGAAATATATTTTTTCAACTGAAAATTGAAATACTCCATGTGAAGATTCATCATTTTAGTTGCTCATCCATATCTTTGTTTGAAAATTTTGCTAATTTTTGAAGAATCGTTATTTTTTGGTTAGAAATTTATTTTTTTAACTCAAAATTGAAATATTCCATTTGAAGATTAATCATTTTAGTTGATCATTCATATCGTTGTTTGAAAATTTTATTACTTTTTGAAAAATCGTTATTTTTTTGTTAGAAATATATTCTTTCAACTGAAAATTGAAATATTCCATTTGAAGATTCATCACTTTAGTTGATCATCCATATCTTTTTTTGAAAATTTTATTACTTTTTGAAAAATCGTTATTTTTGTTTAGAAATTTATTTTTTTAAACTAAAAATTGAAATATTCCATTTGAAGATTCATCATTTTAGTTGATCATCCATATCTTTGTTTAAAAATTTTACTAGTTTTTGAAAAATCGTTATTTTTTTGGTTAGAATTATATTTTTTCAACTAAAAATTAAAATATTCCATTTGAAGATTCATCATTTTAGTTGATCATCCATATCTTTGTTTGAAAATTTCACTACTTTTTGAAAAATCGTTATTTTTTTGTTAGACATATATTTTTTCAACTGAAAATTGAAATATTTCCTCTGAAGATTAATCATTCTACTTGATCATCCATCTCTTCGTTCGAAAATTTCATTTCATTGTTGAAAATCTATTTTTTTTCGCTAAAAATTAATTTTTCAACTGCAAATTTAACTATTCTATTAGCGGTGGAAAAATGATCTTTTTCAGTTGAAAATACATCTATTTTGTTGAATGTTTGTATTTTATTTAGAAAATTAATCATGTTGATTGATAGTTCATGTTTTGGTTCAAAATTAAACTTACTTCCTTAAAAATTACTCTTGAGTAATTTTAATTAATCCAGAGTAGTTCTGTTTATAGACATCAAATTTAATGTATGGAATTCCTGAAAATAAAAACAAGAATCCAACGACCAAATTTCGACAACCACCATAAAATGCTCCTATTGCAATTAAAAAAAAAAAATCCTTTTTCCTTGGACAAAAAATAAAAAAGAGGAAAGAAAAATGAGAAGGCAACGAACCAATTCCCCTTTCTTCACTTCTTTTATTTCTTTCGTCTTTTTTATTTTTATTATTATCAATTAATTTTTTATTATCAATCATCAAATTTAAATTCTGAAAAAACATTTAAAAATGTATTCTTCAGTACTGGTATTCAATTCATGTTAATTACTATTCCTCATTTTACTTAGCCAAAATTGATTTTTTTCATTTTTATACTCAAAAGTTTTTTGTTTCGTAGAAGGGGCTAATTTATAAGTATAGAAATTCGCGATAAAGGACATAAAGGAATAATGTAATGTAAAAAAGAGAAAGATTATAAAATCTATTTTATTCAAATTTCTCCTCTCAAATTCTGGAATCATTCATTCGAATTATAGTTAATAAATTTTACATTAGTATTTGAGCTCAGTTTTCAATATAGTCATCAAATATTTATTCATTAAATTCTGTAATAAAAACTTAAAATTGTATAAATATGTAATTTCCGATCCATTTATATTGCTTTTATCATCAATTTTGTGCAATAAACTCGTTATTTCATATTCCACGTTGTAAACTTTTATAGAGAACTTATTCACTCTGGCGTTAAAAGTTAACGTGTTTTTTTAGTACGGTTATATTTTTTTATTAAAAGTACTAAACATATTTGAAATAGTATTTTAAACTAATAAATTATTCGAACCATTTTTTTTATTTTTCTTGATAAAAAAATTTAATAAAAAGAATCTTCAAAATGTCCGCATGTGTACATTTGTATTAAAATTCAGTAGTGCAGGTAGAGCTCATGTCAGACACTACATAAAATTGCATTTATTTTAAAGAAAATATCATTTTTTTAATTTGAAAAATTTGAAAATTTCTGCAACCTAAACATCGGTTTAGAATTTATTTGACAAATTAATTATTATTTTGTTTTGTACATAAACAATTGTTTTCATTTGTATATCTTAAGGGGATGGTTCAAACTCTTATAACTCTCACTTATTTTTTTTTTAATTCTGAGAGATATAATAAAAAATCATTTTCAGTGGTGTTTAAATAAAAATGTCAAAAATATAGACTTATTCAAGTTTATTTCAAACATCAAAAAAATTTTTAATTCTCTTAAGTTACACATTATTGAGAAAAGGCCCCCTATTTTTGTATTAAAAGTACTAAATATATTTCAAATAGGATTTTTAACTAAGTACTCATTCAACTCACCTTTATTTTTCTCGTGAAAAAAGAATTGAATAAAAATTAAAATTAAAAAAATTAAAATTAAAAATTTAATAAAAATATCAGTAGATCAGGTAAAGCTCGTGTCAGACGGAAATTAAAATTGTATTTCTGAGACAAAAAATAGAATTTTTCCAATAAAAAAATGTCAAAAGAATATAGATAAAAGAAAAATATAGTTTTTTTCACCTATTTTGGTGTTATTTTCTCATTGAATATTTGTAGCATTTTAAACACCCAGAATATTAGTTTAGAATTTATTTGAAAAATTTTTTGTTATTATATTTTGCACGAAAATAATAGTTATTGTTCTCATATATTTAGGGTATAGTTCAAACTCTAAAACTGTTGACGTATTTATTTTAAATCTAAAAAATGTACTAAAAAATATAATTACAGGGCCAAAAATCAAGGATCAAAAAAGAATTCAGATACCCTAAAATTATGTTTTTCAAGAGTATTATGTTATTTTGAAGAGTGTTCTTATTTTGAATTATATTTTTGTCCAAAGGATAAATTTGATAGAAGACAGAGTTGAATTTTCAACAACAAAAGTTTAGTTTTCTAGAATAAAGTTCATTTTCAGCGAAAAGAGATAAACTTTTAACACAAAATTTTAAGTTTCCACAAAAAAGATCAATCTAACAAAATAGATGATTTTTTAAACAACAAGATTAATTTTCTACCAAAAGATGATTTTTCATAAAAATACATGCAATTTCAACTAAATAGTTTCATTTTCAACTAAAAATATAGGTTTTTAACAAAAAATAAATAGTTAGATTTTAAGTTAGAAAAATTATTTAACAAATAAAAAAAATCAACCAATTGAATTCAACGAAAAAAAAGAATTTTCAACAATGGAGAATAATTTTCCACCGAAATATACGAATTTTCAAGAAAATTTCAACAAAATCAAGCTAAAAATACAAGCTAAAAAAATGAACTTTAAACAGGAAACTTAAACATTAACTAAATAGTTAAATTTTTTAATGAATAGTTCAATTTTATATCGAAATAGTTGAAATTTCGACAAAAAATATGTATTTTCAACAAAAAAGTTAATTTTCAACCAAATAATTACATTTTTTACCAAATTTTTGATATATTAGTTTGAAAAATGATAAATTTCAAACCAAGAAAGATTAATTTTCAATTGAAAATATCAATTTTCATCAAAAAATGGAATATTTGTTTCTAAACAAAAAAAACGAACTTTTAGCAAAATCGTTTAATTTTCAATTAAAGAGATGAATTTTCATATAGAATGATGAAACTTGAACCAAAAATAAATATTTTCAAGAGAAGTGTGAAATATTGAACTGGATGGTTAAATTTTTAATGAAAAAATTGGTCAAAGAAGTTTAATTTTCTACCAAAAAAGACGAATTATTACCAAAACACATACATTTTCAACAAACTACTTAAATTTTTAACTAAAAAAGATGATTTTTTTAACGAAATAGTTGAGTTTTTAACCAAAGAAGATAAATTTTCAACCAAAAATGAAATAGTTAAATTTCAAGTTCCAAATGTTAATTTTTAACCGAAAATGAAACGAATTTTCCAAAGAAATATAATTTAATTGTCAACCAAAAAGAAGAATTTTCAGCCGAGACAAAAATTATGAAAAAAAAGTATTTGAACTTTTAACCAAGCGGTTGAATTTTCGACCTAAAAATATGACTGTTTTGAAAAATTGTTGCATTTTCAATCACACAATTACATTTTTAACCAAATAGTAGAATTTTGAATAAAACGAGGTGAATTCGAAACCAAAAATAGAATGGTAGATTTAAAGAAAAAATTAATTTTTGAACAAATATAGTTGAATTCTCTTATAAGGTTCCATTAACTGAGTTCACTTTTAATGAAATAAATTAGAAAAGAGGGAAGTTTCCTGAAAACAGGAAAAAAAAAGAATTCTTGAAAAATTTGAAATATTTCAAAGATTCAAATATATTTTAGAGGATTTTGAAAATTTTACAAAGATTTCACGGATTTCGAAGATTTAAAAAGGGCGTGTACACCAGATTTTAAATATTTCGAACGATTTCAAAAGGTTTCAAAACATTTTAGAGGATTTGAAAAGATTTCACCAAGATTTCAATAATTTCGATAAAAAAAAAAAGATTTCCGAAACCAAAATTTTATAAAAATTTCACAAATATTTCAAAAGATGTGACAAAAATTTTGAAAATTTCACCAAAATTTCCCAAAGATTTTGAATATTTCACAAGTATTTCAAGGGTTTCAAAGATTTGAAAAAGTCGTGTACACTGGATTTTTAAGATTTCAAAAGATTTTAAACAGTTCGATGGTATTTTAATGATTTCAAATGAATAAAAAAGATTTATGAAATATTTCACAAATATTTCGAAGGTTTCATAAAATTTTCTTAAAGATTTCAAAAGAATACAATAATTCCAAAGATTACAAAAAGGGTACCTTACACCAGATTTCAAAGATTTCAAAACATTCCAATGATTTTAAACGATTTCAAATATTTCAATGATTTCAAACAAATACGGAATATTCGACAAATATTTCAAAGCTGTTAAACTATTTCGAAAGGTTTCAACAAATTTCACAAAGATTTCAGAGATTTCAAGGATATCAAAGATTTTGAGGATTTCAAATATTTCGCAAAAATTGAAAAAGTTTCCAAGAGATTTCACAGAAATTTCAACAAATTAACAAAGATTTCAAAGATTTCACAAGGATTTCAATGATTGCAAAGATTTCAAAAGAATACAATAATTCCAAAGACTACAAAAAGATATAAAAAATTTTAAAGATTTTAAACGATTTCAAATATTTCAATGATTTCAAACGACTATGAAAGATTTCATAAATATTTCAAAGATGTTAAACTATTTCAAAAGGTTTCAACAAATTTCACAAAGATTTCAGATATTTCAAGAATATCAAAGATTTTAAGGATTTCAAATATTTCAAAAAGATTCCAGAAGATTTCACAGAAATTACAAGATTTTAAGTACTTTGAGAGATTTCATCTAATTCACAAAGATTTTAAAAGATTTCAAAGAGTTGACAAGGATTTCAATGATTTCAAAAGAATACAATAATTCCAAAGATTACAAAAATATATCAGAAATTTTAAAGATTTTAAACGATTTCAAATATTTCAATGATTTCAAACGACTATGAAAGATTCCATAAATATTTCAAAGATGTTAAACTATTTCAAAAGGTTTCAACAAATTTCACAAAGATTTCAGAGATTTCAAGAATATCAAAGATTTTAAGGATTTCAAATATTTCACAAAAATTCAAAAAGATTCCAGAAGATTTCACAGAAATTTCAAGATTTTAAGTACTTCAAGAGATTTCAACAAATTCACAAAGATTTTAGAAGGTTCCAAAGATTTCACAAGGATTTCAATGATTTCAACGATTTCAAAAAAATACAATAATTCCAAATATTACAGAAAGATATCAAAAATTTCAAAAAATATCAAAGATTTTAAACGATTTCAAATATTTCAATGATTTCAAACGACTATGAAAGATTTCATAAATATTTCAGAGATGTTAAACTATGTCAAAAGGTTTTCACAAATTTCTCAAAGATTTCAAAGATTTCAACGATTTTGAAGATTTTAAGGATTTCAATTATTTTACAAAAATTTAAATCTATTCCATAAGATTTCACTGAAATATCAAGATTTTAAGTAATTTAAGAGATTTCAACAAATTCAAAAGGATTTAAAAATCTTTCACGAGGATGTCAATGATTTCAAGGATTTCAAAAGAATACAATAATTCCAAAGATTACAAAAAGATATCAAAAATTTCAAAGATTTTAAACGATTTCAAATATTTCAATGATTTCAAACAAATACGAAATATTTCACAAATACTTCAAAGATGTTAAATTATTTCAAAAGGTTTCACCGAATTTTGCAAGGATTTCAAAGATTTTGAAGATTTTAAGGATTTCAATTATTTTACAAAAATTTAAAAAGATTCCAAAAGATTTAACAGAAATTTCAAGATTTCAAGTACTTGAAGAGATTTTAACAAATTCACAAAAGTTTTTTAAAGATTTCACAAGGATTTCAATGATTTCAAGGATTTCAAAAAAATACAATAATTCCAAAGAATACAAAAAGATATAAAAAATTTCAAAAATTTTACACGATTTCAAATATTTCAATGATTTCAAAAGAATATGAAATATTTCATAAATATTTCAAAGATCTTAAACTATTTCAAAAGGTTTCAACAAATTTCTCAAAGATTTTAGAAATTTCAAGGATATTCACGATTTTAAAGATTTCAAATATTTCACAAAAATTTAAAATTATTTCAAAAGATTTCACAGAAATTTCAAGATTTTTAGTACTTCAAAAGATTTCATCAAATTCACAAAGATTTTAAAAAATTTCAAAGATTTAACAAGGATTTCGATGATTTCAAGGATTTCGAAAGAAAAAGATATTTCCAAAGATTATAAAAAGATATCAAAAATTTCAACAAATTTCAAAGTTGTTAAACTATTTCAAAAGGTTTCAACAAATTTCTTAAAGATTTTAGAAATTTCAAGGATATCCACAATTTCAAGGATTTCAAATATTTCACAAAAATTTCAAATGATTCTAAAAGATTTCACTGAAATTTCAAGATTTTAAGTACTTCAAGAGATTTCATCAAATTCACAAAGATTTTAGAAGATTTCACAAGGATTTCAATGATTTCAAAAGAATACAATAATTCCAAAGATTACAAAAAGATATCAAAGATTTCAAAAAATTTCAAAGATTTTAAACGATTTCAAATATTTCAATGATTTCAAACGAATATGAAAGATTTCATAAATATTTCAAAGATGTTGAACTATTTTAAAAGTTTACAAAAAATTTTGCAAAGATTTTGAAGATTTTAAGGATTTCAATTATTTTACAAAAATTTAAAAAGATTGCAAAAGATTTCATAGAAATTTCAAGATTTTAAGTAATTCTAGAGATTTAAAAAAATCAACAAAGATTTTAAAAAATTTCACAACGATTTCAGTGATTTCGAGGATTTCAGAAGAATACAATAATTCCAAAGATTACAAAAGAATATCAAAAATTTCCAAGATTTTAAAAGATTTAAATGATTTCAAACGAATATGAAAGATTTCATAAATATTTCAAAGATGTTAAACAATTACGGAAGTTTTCAACAAATTTTGCAAAGATTTCAAAGATTTCAAAGATGTTGAAGATTTTAAGGATTTAAATTATTTTACAAAAATTTAAAAAGATTCCAAAAGATTTCACAGAAATTTCAAGATTTCAAGTACTTGAAGAGATTTTAACAAATTCACAAATATTTTAAAAGATTGAAAAGATTTCGCAAGTATTTCAGTAATTTCAAAGATTTCAAAAGAATACAATAATTCCAAAGATTACAAAAAGATATAAAAAATTTCAAAAAATTTCAAAGATTTCAAACGATTTCAAATATTTCAATAATTTCACACGAATATGAAAGATTTCACAAATATTTCAAAGATGTTAAACTATCTCAAAAGGTTTCAACAAATTTCACAAAGATTACAGTGAGTTCAAGGATATCAAAGATTTTAAGGATTCCAATTATTTTACAAAAATTTAAAAAGATTTCACAGAAATTTCAAGATTTTAACTTTGGAAAGATTTTAAAGATTTCTCAAGGATTTCAATGATTTCAATGATTTCAAAAGAATACAATAATTCCAAAGATTACAAAGAGATATCAAAAATTTCAAAGATTTTAAACGATTTCAAATATTTCAATGATTTCAAACAAATACGAAATATTTCACAAATATTTTAAAGATGTTAAACTATTTCAAAAGGTTTCAACAAATTTCTCAAAGATTTCAGAAATTTTTAAGGATATCAACGATTTTAAAGATTTCAAATATTTCACAAAATTTTAAATTCACAGAAATTTCAAAGATTTTAAACGATTTAAAATATTTCAATGATTTCGAACAAATACGAAATATTTCAAAGATGATAAACTATTTCAAAAGGTTTCAACAAATTTTTCAAATATTTCAGAGATTTCAAGGATATTAACGATTTTAAGGATTTCAAATATTTCACAAAAATTTAAAATTCACAGAAATTTCAAGATTTTAAGTACTTTAAGAGATTTCAACAAATTCACAAAGATTTTAAAAGATTTCAAAAATTTCAATTATTTCAAACGGCTATGAAAGATTTCATAAATATTTCATTAAGGATTTTAATTTTTTAAGGATTTTAATTATATTACAAAAATTTAAAAAGATTCTAAAAGATTTCACAGAAATTTCAAGATTTTAAGTACTTCAAGAGATTTCAACAAATTCACAAAAGATTTCGAAAGATTTCAAAGATTTCACAAGGATTTCAATGATTTCATAGATTTCAAAAGAATACAATAATTCCGAAGATTACAAAGAGATATAAAAAATTTCAAAGATTTTAAACGATTTCAAAAGTTTTCAACAAATTTTGCGAAGATTTCAAAGGTTTCAGAAATTTTGAATATTTTAAGGATTTCAAATATTTAACAAGAATTTAAAAAGATTCCAAAAGATTTCACAGAAATTTCAAGATTTCACAAAGATTTTAAGTACTTCAAGAGATTTCGATGAATTCACGAACATTTCACAAAGATTTCAGAGATTTCAAGGATTTCAAAGACGGCCTATGTTCGCAAAAAATTAAGAATTTGTTTATTTATGGTACTGCCTATTTTAAAAATTGTAGGCCAATAAAGAATGAAATGGCTCATTTTTTAATCTATAACAAACGGTTATTTCATTATTTGATGTAAAAAAGGAGACCTGAAAAAGCTTTACATCTTGACCTGGAAAAACCTGGAAAAGACCTTGAATTTCGTTCTTAAGATTTGCTGGACTCCCTGAAAATGACATTTATATTTTGCATTTCAAGACAGGAGGGTGGTCAGCTTCAATGACACTTGAACACTTGAAATTTCAGATAAGCGTGTGAAAAAAAATTTGGCTGCCATATTGGATCCACCATTTTGAATTCCTTATTTTTGACATCAAATTCGAAATCAGCGGTTACGAAAACCCCCTTGTACCAATTTTTATACAAAACCGACAAAAAATCGAATTTTGATCACTTATATTGGATTCTGGTCCACTCTTCAGGGATGAAAGATAAAAAACCCCATAAAAATCATTTTTCGAAGCGATTAACTAAAAAAATTTTTAAAACTCAAATGAATTTCTCTTTATATTTTTTCACCCCAAGAAAAGTGACTCCATACAAAAAATTAAAAACTCCCTTAACTCGCTGATTGAGAGAAAACACCCCCACCCCTTCCTTTCAGACAATCTTGGTAAGCCTCGCCGAAGGGGTAGTCTCGAGAGCGAAGGAGTTGAAAAAATCTCAGAGACGGAGAAGAAAGGTGTGACCTCGAGAGAAAGCAGGGGGTAAAAGGGGTAAAGGGGGTGACAGTCCCTATCCTCGGAAGGTGGCCACCCCCAAGACGTGCCTCTACGGAGGGGGGGTGTCCTATCATCTCCACGAGCTTATTCCAGCCTGCGGACAAAAGCCACGCCCACAAGCGTGCGCAGGCTCCTCCCACTGACCAATCACTATCCGCAAGCTTGAAAGCTCACCAAAGCCGAGGAGCTTGCGAATCGTTTCGAGCCCCACCGACAATCACCACGTGCCACGCGACGGGGGTGCACGTGTTTCGCGGAGCTTCCGAGAACCGAAGCTTTTGCGAGCTTGCGAGCTTTTATTTGCCTCGACCTGCGGACAAGCTTTTCAGCGCGTTTAGTACGAAAGGGGAAGGGGAAACGGTATTGAGCCTTCGTGAGGGAAGCTTCGAAAAGCTCCAAGCTCAAGAGGGGCGAAACTTTAACCAGGGGTGGGGAGAAGACCGACGCCCTGGGGATGATGTTTCGAAAAATGAAGCTTGCGAGGATGCAGTGAGTTCACTGTAAGTAGGCGGATGCTGTGAGCTTTCAGAGCTTTTTTATTTATTTTTAATTCTCCGATGGAATGAAGATGAATATTTTACAGCTTATACTAAGATTTGATATATTATTCCGAGGGGTAGATAACATGATTCATCGAAAATGAGTGAGGTATTCGATTCTTGAGGGGTTGAATATTCCCAAGGGTTTTTTCTACAGGATTGTAATCCTCTTTTCCCAAAAAAATATGGACAATAAATTAGGGGTAGATAAACACTTTAATCGAAAACGGGTGATAACATTTTTAATCAAAAATGAGTGCTCTTTTCGATCCATGAGTGGAGTATTTGTGCGATGGAATTATTCTCCAGGAATGTGAGTTTTATCTGAAACCAAAAGAATACATTAAAAATTGAGGGTAGTTGTTTTGATTCGAAAATGATTGATCTTTTCGATCATTGAGGGGTTGGTTTTTTCAATGTGTTTATTTCTCAGGGATATGGATTTTTTTTAAACAAAAATTATGCATCATAAATTGGTGATAGCAATACGGTCGAGGTTGGGTCGGTGGGACCTCCCTGTTCACCCTACTGCCACTTATCACGGGGGTGGCCGATATTCAACAGTTGGTCCTTCTTTTATCTTTCAGCGCAACCCCCGACTCTACACCCTACTCACCACTTCAGACTCTTAAAGCGTTGCTTTTACAAACCCTCGAACCGTGCAACTTTATTAGGTGTTTCTCTTTCCTTTGTGAGGACAAGCTCATCGAATTTTAATTTTTTTATTTATTAGTAAAATTATTAGTAATAATATACTGCATAGAATTCCTGAAAATAAAAACAAGAATCCAACGACCAAATTTGGACAACCACCATAAAATGCTCCTATTGTAATTTGAAAAAAAAAGGAAAAATTTCTTTCTTCCTTTGACAAAAAATAAAATAGAGGAAAGAAAAATGAGAAGGCAACAAACCAATTCCCCTTCCTTCTCTTCTTTCATTTCTTTCGTCTTTTTTATTTTTATTATTATCAAATCACAAAAAAAACATTCATAATATTTACCAATAAAATGATTTTATTTGATAATAATAAAAATAAAAAAGACGAAAGAAATTAAAAAAGAGAAGGAAGGGGCATTGGTTGGTTGCCTTCTCATTTTTCTTTCCTCTTTTTTATTTTTTGTCAAAGGAAGAAAGAAATTTTTCCTTTTTTTTTTTAAATTACAATAGGAGCATTTTATGGTGATTGTCCAAATTTGGTCGTTGGATTCTTGTTTTTATTTTCAGGAATCTAGTTTAAAATTCTTAAATTGAGTAATAATATATATCAAAGGGGGGTTAATAATGCAATTTCATCTTGAAAATTTCGGGAAAAGTTAGATATTAGTTTAGAAAATTTAAGGGGACAAATTGTCATCGAAATAGTTGGATGTTTGAACAAAACAATACATTTTAATTAAAAATTAGAATTTTTTTAACAGGAAGACTGACTGTTTGCCAAAAAAGACAAATTTTCAATAAAATACAGGACTGTTGAGAAAGTTACATTTTCAACCAAAGGGATGAATTTTTAACTAAAACAATAAATCTCCAACAGAAAAAAAGAATTAAAAAAAATGTCAACCTTTTTTAAATAAAAAAGGGTTGGAACGAATCTTCGACAAAATAGTTGAATCCTCAACTAAATTAAATTAATAATCAATTTAAAAAAGATACAATTTCTACCTGCAGGGATGAATTTTCAAACAACTTTTAAACTTACCTTTTTTCAAAATCTGCCAAAATTTACATTTTCTTTCAAATTTTATAAATTCATTCATATTTTAATTATTTTTAAATTATTTCAGAAGATCCAAACCTTCCAAATGTCTTTTGGAATGATTGGAATTTTTCTTAAGATATTTTTTAAAAACTGCAAAAAAAAAAAATAGCCCCGAAATCTTGGAGATTCTTTCTTGACAATTTTGGAAATATTTATCAATATTCTTTTTAAATGAATCTTGCAAAATCCTTCAAAACCTTCAACACATGATATCAAAATCCTCAAAAATTTTCATTTGAAATAAAAATAATTTTTAAATTAAAATTATTTTTATTAATTTTTAATTTATTAAAATTAATTAAAAATTTTCTTCTAAATATCTTTCAAAATGATCAGATTTTTTTTAAATTGATTTTTCAATTTTTCCAATTTTTGTGATATTGTCAAATTAAAAAATTTTGCTTTGAAATCTTCTTCATTCTTTTTTTTAAATTTTAAGAAATCATTCGCGATTTTTTGTTATCTTTTTCAATTTCCTATTAAAAATCATGTTTTAAAATATAAAGTCACTTAAAATTTTGCCAGGAAACTTACGAAAATTTAGCATACTCTTGAGATCTTTCAAAATTTTCAAAAAACTTCTTTTTTTAGAAATCTTCAAAAATTTACATTTTCTTTTAAATTTTTGGAAACCTTCGTAATTTGTTAATTATTTTCTAATCGTTTAAATGTATTCTCTTGAAATAAATTTTTCAAAATCCTTAAGCAAATTTGGCATATTATATAAAATTCTCAAAATTCAACATTTCTGTTTTGATTTTCTGAAATCTTCCCAAATTTAATACTTTTTTTGAAATTTTTTTAAAACTTCTAAATATCTTTCAAAATTATCCGATTCTTTCAAAAATAATTTTTCAAAGAAAAAAATCATTAGAAATTGTTCCAGGAATAGTAAGAAATTCTATTATTCACTTGAAACCTTTCCAAATCCTTAAAAAGTTTCAAATTTTTTTTTAAACTCCTGAATATCCCTTGAAACTAGAATTTCTTCTGACATTTTTTAATCTTGTCAAATTGAAATTTTTTATTTTAAATCTTCTCAATACTTTATTTTGAAATTTTAGAAATAATTTGCGATTTTTTTGTTATCTTAATCAATTTTCTATTGAAATTAATTTTTTTAAATACAAATACGTTTTTGTTATCTTTCTCAATTTCCTATTAAAAATCATATTTTAAAATATGAAGACACTTAAAATTTTGCCAGGAAACTTAAGAAAATTTAGCATACTCTTGAGATCTTTCAAAATTTTCAAAAAACTTCTTTTTTTAGAAATCTTCAAAAATTTACATTTTCTCTCAAATTTTTGGAAACCTTCGCAATTTGTTAATTATTTTCTAACCTTTTGAATATATTCTCTTGAAATAAATCTTTCAAAGTCCTTAAGAAAATTTAGCATATTATATCGAAATTCTCAAAAATCAACATTTCTTTTTTGATTTTCTGAAATCTTTTCGAAACTTGATACTATTTTCGAAATTTGTTTAAAACTTCTAAATGTCTTTCAAAATTATCCGATTTTTTAAAAATTACTTTTTAAAGAAAAAAATCATTAGAAATGTTTCCAGGAACAGGAACAGGAAATCTTCAAAAACTGACATTTTTCAAATTTTTAAAAATATTTTCAAATTGTTAAGTATTTTTAAATGTTTTTAAAACTGCTGAGTCTCCCAAATATCTTTTACATCATTTGAATTATTCCTTAGCATTTTTTTAATTTTCAAAAATTGAGAAATAGCCTTAAAAAATATTGCAGATTCTTTCTGAACAATTTTTGAAACCTGTTTAAATATTCAATCAAAATAAATCTTTCGAAATTCTTTGAAAGCTTTAGCATATGATATCAAAATCCTTGAAAATTCTCATTTGAAAAAAAAATTATTTTGAAATATTTGAAAAAAATTAAACTTCTGAATATCTTTCAGAATGAGTAGATTCTTTTTTTAATTAATTTTTTCAATTTTTGTGATATTGTCAACTTAAAGAATTTTGCTTTAAAATCTTCTGAATACTTTTTTGAAATTTTAAGAAATCATTTGAAATTTTTTGTTATCTTTCTCAATTTCCTACTAAAAATCACGTTTCAAAATATAAAGTCAATTAACATTTTTCCAGGAAACTTAAGAAAATTTAGTATACTCTTGAGACCTTTCAAAATTCTTAGAAAACTTATTTTTCTAGAAATCTCCAAAAATTTAGATTTTCTCTCAAATTTTTGGAAACCTTCGCAATTCGTTAATTATTTTACAAACTTTTAACTATATTCTCATGAAATTAATCTTTCAAAATCCTTAAGAAGATTTAGCATATTATATCGAAATTCTCAAAAATCAAAATTCCTTTTTTGATTTTCTGAAATCTTGTCCAAACTTAATGCTTTTGAAATAAAAAGTCGTTTGAATTTCGTATTTCTCTTGATAATTTTCAAAATTCTTAAAAATCTTTTATTTTGTAAATGTTCAAAAACTGACATTTTTCAAATTTTCAAAAATATTTTCAATTTGTTAAGTATTTTTAAATCGTTTTAAAACTTCTGAGTCTCCCAAATATCTTTTAAATAATTTGAATTATTCCTTAGCATTTTTTTAATTTTCAAAAATTAAAAAATAGCCTTAAAAATTATTACAGATTCTTTCTGAACAATTTTTGAAACCTGTTTAAATATTCAATCAAAATGAATCTTTCAAAATCCTTTGAAAGCTTCAACATATGATATCAAAATCCTTAAAGTTTTCATTTGAAAAAAAAATTATTTCGAAATATTTTCAAATTTGATATTATTTGAAAAAAATTAAACTTCTGAATATCTTTCAAAATGAACAGATTTTTTAAAAATTAAGTTTGCAATTTTCTGAATTTTTGTGATATTGTTAAATTAAAAAATTTTCCTTTAAAATCTTCTAAATTCTTTTTTAAAATTTTCATGAATCATTCGCGATTTTTCGTTATCTTTTTCAATTACCTATTAAAAATAATGTTTTTAAATATAAAGTCACTTAAAATTTTTCCAGGAAACTTAAGAAAATTTAGCATACTCTTGAGACCTTTCAAAATTCTTAAAAAACTTCTTTTTTTAGAAATCTTCAAAAATTTATCGGAGACCTTCGCAATTTTTTCATTATTTTCTAATATTCTAAATATAAATAAAATGAAAATTTAAAAAATATATTCTCTCGAAATAAATCTTTCCAAATCGTGAAGAAAATTTAGCATATTATATCGAATTTCTCAAAAATCAGAATTTCTTTTTTTATTTTCTGAAATCTTTTCAAATTTAATACTATTTTTGACATTTTTTAAAACTTTTATTCAAAATTATTTGATTTTTTTTTTAATTAATTTTTCAAAGAAAAAAAACATTAGAAATTTTTCCAGGAATAGTAAGAAATTCTGTTACTCACTTGAAACCTTTCTAAATTCTTAAAAGGCTTCTAATTTTTTTGTTTAAAAACTTCTGAATATCCCTTGAATTTACTAAAATTTTGTCTGACATTCTGCAATCTTGTCAAATTAAAAATTTTTTATTTAAAATCTTCTGAATACTTTTTATAAAATTTTACGAAATAATTTGCGATTTTTTGTTATCTTTTTCAATTTTCTGTTGAAATTAACTTTTTAAAAATAAAAAGTCGTTTGAATTTGGTATTCTGTTGATACCTTTCAAAATTCTTAAAAAGCTTCTTTTTTCAGAAATCTTCAAAAATTTACATTTTAAAAATTTTTTAAAAATATTTTCAATTGGTTAAGTACTTTGAAATGTTTCTAAAACTTCTGAGTCTCCTCAATATATTTTCAGTCATTTGAATAATTCTTCAGAGTTTTTTTAATTCTCGAAAATTAAAAAATAGCCTTAAAATATTCCAGATTCTTTCTGAACTATTTTTGAAACCTTTTTAAATATTCTCTTGAAATAAATCTTTCAAATACTTTAAAAGTTTCAATATGTTATATAGAAATCCTTCAAAATGTAATCATTTTTTAGCTTCGCTATATGTTTCCGAATCTTTCAGATATCTTTCAAAATAATTCAATTTTTTAAAATTAATTTTTCAAAAAATGAACTTATTAAAAATTTTCCCAGGAATAGTAAGAAATTTTTTAATTTTTTTGGAAACCTCTTAAAATTCTTAAAAAGCTTCTAAATTTTGTGTTTAAAATCTATCTTTTCAAGTTTAAAGTTTTTTGAGAATCTTTGAAAAATTTCTAAATAACACTTAAACTTACTGGAAATTTTTCTACAATTTTTTAATCTTGTCAAAATGAAAATTGTTGCTTTAAAATCTTCAACATTCTTCTTTGAATTTAAGGTATTCATTCGAGATATTTAAAAATCTTTTCTAATTTTCTCTTAATTTTTTTTTCTTCAAATAACAATTCATGTTTAATTTAGCCAGGAAACTTTAGAAAATTTTGCTATTTTCTTGAAACCCGTTAAAATTTTTAAAAAGCTTGCTTTTTTTTGAAGAATATCTTTTAGAATCAACATTTTATTTACAATTTTTCGAACTCTTCTCAAGATTCAAATTATTTTTCAATCTTTTAAACAATTTCAAAATTTCTACCAAATACCTTTTCAAATAATTCGAAGATTTCGGATAATTTTTAGAAAAATATGCAAATTGTTAAGAACAGAATTATTTTCCAATATTAACATAAACCATTTACATTTAAAATTTTCTTCATTATTAATAACATTTAGAGACATTCATTATTAATTGGCGCTATTTTAGATATCCAAAATCTTGTTTTTATCAAAATTTTTAAGATTTTACCAATATCCATGCACTTTTCACAATTACTTCCTAAAGAATTTTTCCCTTAATTTCTTAATTTTCAATTGAATCAAAGTCTGTACAAATGAAAATTATATTATTATTACAAAAAAGTCCAAAATAAAATTTAATTAAGAGTTAATTTATGTAATCAAAAGACTTTAATTAATCTGATTTAAATCCCAAAATTTGAAAGTGCATGTAATATCACTCTTTCATTATAAATGTTTGACGAGAGTAGTCAATTATGTAATGTGAGGTTTGTAAATTAACTTTAATTATTCACAATGTATTATGTTTCAAAATGAACCCGCGTGGAGAAACATTCAACCAAATTATGCGCACATTAAACAGACAAACCGGCTACGTAAACTAATTTCGTTGAAACCAAATTAATTTTACAAAGCTGATTAAATTTTCATTTTTCGAACCAATATTTTCGAAAATGATACTAGATTAACAACATATTATATTTCGAAATTAATTCACCTTGAGGGTGGATTTATTTAAATTCAGTCTCATTTTTTAGTCATAAATAAATATTAGTATGATTTATTTTATAAGAAAAAAGAAATTTAATTCTAACACGCCCATTAGCCTAAATTGTACCCTTTTAGTCAACAAATTAAAAAAACAAAAAATCAAAATTGGATATTTTCTTTTTCATTGATTTATTTTTTTTATTTATTTTTTTCTACATTGTTCTACAAAAATTTGACATTATAGAATACGATAAGTAGATTAAGAAATAAGATATTTATTATAGAAAAGTGTAAAACAAGTGCAAACAATTATTTTGCTTAAAAATGAGTTAAAAATTAAGAAATTGAGAAAATAAAAACAAATACAATTTTTTTGAATACAACATAGTGTATATGTTCAGATTTAAAAATAATTTATTTATGTCACCCCAATATATTTATTTTGATATGCCAAAATTTTCAAAAATGTTCGCAATGGTATTTAAGACTTTATGAAAACATGAGAATGACAATTGATAAATATTTATAAAATATATTTTTTCAGATGATTTTTTTTCTCAAGGATGCCGACCATTATTAAATAAATATTCATAATAATTTCGACAAATTGGTCTTCATTTGTACTGTGACTGAAAAAAAGAAAATTAAAATCGCGAACGTATCGATCTAAAAGTAATAAAGTCGTCCTATCGCAGGTGGAAAGAGCGTAAAAAGGGTTTCGAGAGAGAGAGGCAGTTTTGGAAGAATTCGCTAGTAACAGTGGCCATAGGTGTAACATATTTATGTTGTGAACCGCCCGAGTGTGGGCAATAAATAGTGGCTGCTGCAGGGTGAGTGAGGCCGTGGGGTGGGGAGGGGGGGGGAGAAAGCACAGGGCAAGAGCGATTCCGCTTACACCACCCACCCCCAAAAACTCACCCCCTACCCCTTTCAAATATACTACATCTAGCAGGAGGGCAGAACTACCCCATTCGTTTGTTTTCTCTCCGTTTGGTGGTAACCACCTACATTCACACACTGAAAAAAAGTATGCATATAGGTGTTGGGAAACTGTTAAACGAACGGTCACTTACATCATGAGAATATTTTCACAAACTTTTAGGTTTCTGAATATTCTCCCAAATTTTTTTTTTAATTTCTTAAATTTCTTACTGACGTAGAATTTCCACTCACGTAGAATTATGTAAAATAAATTTTAGTTAATATTTGAATTAACACTTGTTCTCAATGAAAAATTTGTTTTTAATTCATTTTCAGCTATTAGAAATTGATGAAAATTACAAATTTAACAGGCCAATATTCTCCTTATTTGATAAAATTGAAGGATAATGAATTTTCAACGGTTGAAAGTTCGTCTGCTGATAATTGAAAACTGAATTTTCAACAATAACTTCATTTTTCAAAATTTGTATTTCTAACAGTTGAAAATAAAAATTGTAATTACTTTTAATTAATTTTTAAATAAAAAATTGTTATTTGTAGAGTGCTTTAAATTTGTGGTTCTGATACACCATTGTACGGATTTTAAAATAGTCCAACTGTATACAAATTTTTATCTTAAATTTTAATTTTTGAGAAATAATTTGTTTTTGTTATATCTACTCTACTCTTAAAGAAAATTAAATTCAAAGTTTAAACATTTAAATTTTTATTGATTTCTTCGTTTTCTTTTTTTTTTTGTAATCCCGAAAATTTTTTCAAATATTAAAAATAATATACTGACAGTCTATTAGATGGTTATTAATTTCCAAAATATTATTTTGCGTATGGCGACTCTTTTTAGAAAAATTATGCTTTTTTCATTTTTTTTTTTTTAATTTGGACTGAAATGTTTCAATTTTCAAATGTTCAAAATTGATGAAAGTTGAAAATTTAACAGTTGAATTTTCTTCAAATTGCAGTAGTTAAATTTTGTAGAAAATTCGTCTTTTGAAAATTAAAGAAAAAATAATTTTTAACTGTTTCATTTTTGCAACAATTTTTCAACCGTAAAAAATTTAGTTTTCCTCAATTTTCATCATTTAAATTTTAAGTAGTTGAAGATTACAGAAACTTGAATTTTCAACAGTTGAAAATTCGTTTGCTGATAATTGAAAACTGAATTTTCAACTTTCATTTTATTTTCCCAATTTTCAATTTTAACAGTTACAAGTTTAAAGAAAATAGAATTTTCAACTGTTGAAAATTAATTTTTTAATTTACTTCGAATTTCAGCAGTTGAATTTGTTGGAAATTAAAAAAAATTAAAAATTCAATTTTTAGCAGATCAATCTTCAACAATTAAATTTTAAACAGTAAAAAATTAAGTTTTTCTCAATTTTCAACATTTGAATTTTAATTAGATGGTATTGAAAGTAAATTTAATTTGCAGCAGCTTAAAATTCATTTGCTGCTAATTGAAAATAGAATTTTTGAATTTTACTTTACAAAATTTGTATTTTCATCAGTCACAACATAAAAAAATAAGGTTTCAACATTTAAAAATTGAATTTAAAATTTTCTTCAATTGCAACAGTTAAATTTTGTAGAGAATTTGTCTGTTGAAATTCGAAGAAAATTGAAAATTCATTTTTACCAGTTCAATTTTCAACAGTAAAAAAAATAATTTTCCTCAATTTTTAATATTTGAATTTTTAATAGTTGAAAATGAAAGAAAATTTAATTTTCAACAGCTGAAAATTGAATTTTTGTTTTTCGCCAATTTTCAACAAATGAATTTTAAACAGCTAAAAATTCAATTTTTTATCATTCAAGTGTTGAAAGTTCAACTGTTGAAAAATTAGCTGTAGAAAATCCCAAATCTGATCGCCGTCTAGTTAGAATTAATTTTAATTGAGATGTAATCCAAAGTACTTTTTTTGAATTAAAAAAAAAAATTTATTTGTATTTGTATTATTACACAAAATATCATTAAATGTAGGTCCAATGATTTTTGTTCAAAATTATAAAATTTTCAAGCTTGAACAATTTCTGATTGTGTTAGTCTTTTTACTTAGAAATTAACATTTTTATTTAAAAATCATTAGATTTCAGAGAAGATTCATGATTGTCCAACAATTTTCGGTTAAGTTGGCGTTTTTCATCGAAAATAGGATTTTTCAAACAAAAAACAATATAATTTAAAAAAGATTTAAGAGTTTTCAATAATTTTTTATTATATTAGTGCTTTTCGTTTATAATTATTTCTGTTTATAAAAACTAATTATTATATTTAAAAAAAATACTCAAAATTTTGAACAACTTCAGATTATGTTCGTTTGTTTCACCAAAATTTATATTCATTATCAAAATATCATTAAATCTTAGTTCAATATTTTTTGATCAAAATAACAGATTTTCAGAGAAGTTTAATAATTTTTAAACAATTTTAGGTTACGTTGGGGGTTTACATCAAAAATGGAATTTTAAAACTAAAATCATAAGGTTCAAAAAAAGATTCACAATCCTAAAAAATTGTTTATGTTATGTTAGTGTTTTTAGTCTAAAATTTATATTGCCATTAAAAAATCATTATTTTTAAAAGAATATTTACAATATTTGGATAATAATTTTAATTATTATTTGTATTAATGAGTTCTTAGATTTCAAACAATATTTACAATTTCGTAACAACTTTAGGTTATATTAACATTTTTTTATATAATATTGGTAATTTCAAATAAAAAACATTGGGTTGAAGAGAAGATTTACAATCCTAAACAATTGTTTGTTATTTTACGTTAGTGTGTTTCATCTAAAATTGATATTGTTATTAAAAAATAATTATCTTTAAAATGATATTTATAATATATCAATCAGAATATTAATTAGTATTTTTATTAATAAGTTCTTAAATTTCACACAAAATTTACAAGTTTGCAGCAACTTTAGGTAATATTAACATTTTTTATAAAAGATCAGTAATCTTAAACAAAAAACATTAGGTTTAAAAGAAGATTTACAATCCTAAGAAATTTTCTGATATATTATGTTAGTGTTTTTCATATAAAATTGTTATTTTTAGTAAAAAATAATTATATTTGAAAAAATATTTACAATAATTGATCAATTGATAGTTTTATATTTTGATTTAAAAATTGCCCATGTTTATTTTCTTGTTCTTTAAAGAATTGTATAAGCATATGAAAATTCCTTGAAATATTTTAAATTGGATTAAAATTTTTGAAATCTTAAAAAATCCTCTATGATCGATTGAGGTTCTTGAAACTATTTTGAAATCCGTTAAAAACAGAAAATTTCTTAAAAATTTAAATTTCTCGAAATCTTTTTAAATCCCTTACAATATTCGGAAATCCTTCGAAATTTCGTTAAATCTTCTGAAATCTTACGAAACCCTCTCTAATCTGTATATACTTCTCAATGTTTTGGAATCTCATAATAAATCCTTTGAAATCGCATGAAAAAATTTTTTACAAGAAAGTACAACATTTATACAACTCTAATTTGTTGCTAAAATCTGTACTTTTGTGTAAAAAAATGTACAAGATTTAACAATAAAATACAGTTTAATACGAATAGCTATTTTTCCTCTTATTTTCTTGTAGAAAGGTAAAAAAAATTAACAAAAAAGTATAAGATAAACTGCAAAAAAAAAGATAAACAATTCAAAAATTTGTATAACTTTTTAATAATATATATTTTTTACTTTGTTGCAAAAATCTACAAGATATTACAGAAAACTATAGGATTTCACATTTTTTTAATTTGTGTGTGTCATAAAAACACTTTTAATTTTACGTAAATTATTGTAGAGAATAAAAAAAAATTAAATAAAGACTAATACACTTTTACCAAGAATTTTTGCTATTATAATAAATCACATTGAACTGTAGTTCCATTATTGAAAAATTTTTATTTTTAAGTAAGTATGAATGTAAGTGAAATTGTTGAATTTTTATGCATAAATAACAATTGAACAATAATTAATAACAATACATTAAGAAAAAATTTGAGTTAGTTTAAGAGATATTCACAAGTTTTGAGGAAATCCGAACTTAATTCAAAACTGGAAAATATTTCGAAGAATTAAAAAATAAATTTTTTAATTTCTCAAGGTTTCGAAATAAAATTTTGCAGCTTTTCAAGGATCTTTAAAAGTTTCAAAAAAATAAAAAACATTCCTCAGTTTGCTGGGAAATTTTAAACTGATTTTTTATTTCCAAAAATTAAGTTTAAGAGAATATTTAAAAAGATTTAAAACAAACTTTTTTGATTAATAAATGACAGTTGAACAATTACTAATTTAGAAAATAATCAAACAAGTTTGAAATATATTTGAAAGTTTTAAAAAGATTCCAAAATAATTTAAAACGCAAAAAGATTTAAAACCATTTAATACACAATGTAGAATTTTGAAGATTTCGAACACAAAATTTTTAATCTTTTTAAGCAATTTTAAAGGTTCTTAATTAATAAAAAATGTGTATAAAAATTCGTAGAAAAACTAACAATAATTTTTTTGTTTGAAAAATTAATTTTTAATATACTATTAGATTCCTGGAGATTTTTCAAATTATTTTTTTAAAACAAATTTTTCAGAGAATATTTAAAAAGACTTCAAAACAAATTTCAATATATAAATTAATGTTTCTAGCTTAGAATTGTTTAAAATGATATAATCTTGAAATTTTATAAATTAAAAGTATAAAAGTTAAAATTTTGCAGTTCAAAGGCTTTTAATTAAAAAGTTGAAAAAGTTGAAAAGTGTTAAAAGCTTCAATTTTATACGCGTAAATTATTTAGCGTTTGAATTGACATTTTCTAAGCTTTAGTTTTAAAAGTTTAAAATTCAAAAGTATGTATTTCACTTGGAGTGTCTTAATTTTTCTCAATTGTTCAATTTTTATTTGCTGTCAAAAAGTTGTTCTCTTTCGACCTAGGATGAAAAATATGTAAGGTTTTTTGTTGTCTAATAATGATGATTCATCATTGTCTTTTAATATTCTACCATTCCTTCAAATTTTAAACATAGAAGCTTTTTTTCTAATAGAAACCAATATTCTAAATATTTGTCGTCCTAGGTCAAAAAAGACCAACTTTTTGGCTGCAAACTATATAAATTCTTGTAGATTCTTTTATTTGTAATTTTTTGTAAATCCTTCTAGAAAATCAAAACTACAATAAAATACAAAAATGTACATACGATTACACAAAAAGTACAAAATACGTCTCAATAATAGAAAAAAGTTGTAATTTCCTGTAATTTTGGTTTCCCTTAAAATAATTTAAAATCAATGCAAATTTTTTTAATTTTCGTCTACAATAAAAACCATTGATATACTAAATACAAGAAATAAAATCTACGTAAGGAGGGGAAGGGAATTGTCACAAAAATCTTAGCAACCCTTATATTAGGGGAAAGGGTGTCTAAACTAAAAAAAATCATCCTCACGTAATTGACGGACACTCCTTAATAACAATAGTGACTAAATTAATTTAGAGACTCGTTCCAAATCACGAAAAACAACCGAAATTTTAAAAATATAAAAACAGTCCCTTTTTGATTGATCTCTCAGGGTGGTAAATTGGCACAAGCGTCTCTGCAATTTGATCCCATACACATGTGTAGGGTGGAAATCTCGGGAAGGATCGCGTTAGTTTGCGAATTGGTGTGGCGTGCGGGTTAATAATTACACCCCCTCCCTGAGCCAACACCCCGCACCGAATCCTCGCGGACCTTGTGGCGAGCAGATAAAAATCAGTAATTAGCCGGGACCATTATGGCGGCCGTTTGAAAAATTAGCGAGTCGGGGGTAACCGCCCCTCTGGGCACAATCCCTCTTTGGAGGTGTAGCAAACGTGAATCCAACCTGTCTCTGATTTATACGGGTTTGCTATTAATTACCCACCTCTACCTCAATTTCCAACCCCCACACCCTCCACTATTTTGCCCCCAAGAGTTTGTTCAATGTGCACCAATGAGCGTGTGTACAAGCTCCGTATACTTACGCGTTTACATCGACAAATTATTCATCATGTGCCTATACCTAAACGCTTTTGGATTCGTACCAACTGCTGAATTATTTAGAGCGATCGGGTGTTTGTATTCGGGATTAGATCAATCTTTGCTTTTCTTCTAATTCCGTTTCCTATTTGACTTTGCATTCCCCAATTATACAAACGCAGGTAAACTTAGTGATGCAGGACGATAGGGAAAGTTTAAAATGTTTTGATACATGTTGATCGGTTTAAAGATAAATTACGATTTTTCAGTCCATTCTGCTTCCCAATAGAGGAAGATTTCTAATGGAAACATTTTAAAAAAATTTTTAATTCATTTAATTGAACCTTGCTCAATTTGAAAATGTCTAATACAATGTGAAAACGGTTGCAGATAAATCGATGAAATTTGTAGGGCTTATTTCCACCACTAAATCTTAAAGCTGACAGAAGGATTTCTAAAAATATTCATTGCATTTTTTTTAGCACTTAATAATATTTTAAAAATCGGTTTTTTATAGTAAAACTTTTTTCATTAGAATAATTCAAAGTTGATGCAAGGATATAAAAGATTCCTTAGTTCGAGAGAAATCGATTGACCTTCAATGTTAATACATTTGACCAAAGAGTAGGGAAGTTATGGTAATTTAGATATTTTGAAAATCGATTTTCATAGTGCAAATTTTCTCATTCTCATAATTTAAAGTTGATGCGAGAATAGAAAAGTTGTGTTGATACAAGACGAATCGCCTGACCTATAACATTGATACATTTTATTGAAGAGTAAGGAAGCTATGGTAATGCATAATATTTGAAAATACCGTTTTTTCTAGTAAAACTTTTTTCTTCAACATAATTCAAAGTTGATGAAAGAATATGAAAGTTTCCTTGGTTCGAGAGGAATCGATTGACGTACAATATTAATACATTTATTAAAGAGTAGGGAAGTTATGGTAATTTATATATTTTGAAAATCGACTTTTATAGTAATAATCTTATCATTCTCATAATTTGAAGCTAATACGAGAATAAAACTGTTGTGTTGATTCTAGACGAATCGATTGACCAATAATATTGCTAAGTTTTATTGAAGAGTAAGGAGGCGATGGTAATGTATAATATTTTAAGACACGTTTTCTTTATGGTAAAACGTTTTTCATTCACAAAATTCAAAGTTGATGCGTGAATAGAAAAGATGTGTTAATTCAAGACGAATCAATTGACCTATAATCATAATACATTTTATTGAAGAGTAAGGAAGCTATGGTAAAGCATAATA
>CAKNYM010054298.1:153995-209126 GCA_932195095.1 Andricus curvator | reverse complement strand
AGTAAGGATTTTAGCATTTTTTGAACAATTTCACAGTTTGCCTATTTGGTAATGAATTGCCTCAATTTTTATTCGAGAAATCAACTACAAATGTTTAATAAATATATTAATGCATGAAAAGTATATAAATATAAATAAACAATTAATATACAATAACAATATTTGAAAAATATTTCGTCAATGACTCTTTGCAATGGTCTACATTTTCCCTCTCTGAATCAAAAGTATGATTTTAATCCTAATTTTTTAAAATAAATAAATAAATGTTGGTCCCACAGGACCCACACTAAACATGACCATCATTATAGAGAATATGAGAAGAGGAAACGAAAGAAAGAAAAATTGCCAAATAACCATTCCTTTAGAGGTTTTCGCTTACAAGGTATACTATTATAAACAATTTCATGAGCAAATGTCATTTTTTTAAATTCGCAATATTTAGCTCATTGAAATTTATAGTTTTTGTATAAATTGCAACAAAAAATAATGGTCGGTTGCATTTGGTTGAAAATAGGTAGGATTTTATCATTTTTTGCACAATTTCACAGTTTGCCTATTTTGTAATGAATTACCTCAATTTTCATTCATTTTAAAAATATTTTGTAAATGACTCTTTGTAATTATGCTTAGATTCACTTAGATTCATTATTTCAGTTAACAAATCTTTTTTTTGTAAAAATTTAAATATTTTGTTAACATCTTTGCAGACTGAAAATTTAACTATACCATGTTTTGTTGAACATTTACCTTCTTCAGTTGAAAATACAACTATTTGTTTAAAAATTTCTGTATTTCGTTGAAACTTTTTGTTTTGTGGTAGAAAATTAATCTGCTTGGTGGCTAATTCACCTTTTTGATTGAAAATTCATGTATTTTGTTGAAAATTAATTTTTTTTTGGTAGAAAAATAATCTTCTTGGTTCGAAATTCCTTTTTTTTTTGGCTTGGAAATTATTAGTTTTTTTTTTAATTGAAAATTAATTTTTTTTTTATTGAAAACTTAAGTATTTCGTGTTTCGTTGAACATCAATCTTCTTTAGTTGAAAATTTAACTATTCGATCAAAATTTGTGTTATTTTGTTGAAATTTTTTCTCTTCTGGTAGAATATTAATCTTCTTGGTGACAAATTGACCTTTTTGGTTGAAAATTCCACTATTAGGTTGAAAATTCCAGTAAAGAATAAAAATTAAAAATTCCTTAAAATTAATTTTTCAAAATAAAAAATTAGTTTAAATTATCATATGAATTTTGAGAGATATTTTTTATTATCGTGAAACCTTTCAAAGTTATTTTTTTTCAAATTTCTTATAAAACTTTTAAATCTTACTTATTGAACATTTTTTCTTTAAAATCGTCCACATTTCTTTTTGAAATTTTAGGAAATAAATTAAAATATTTTAAAATATTCGTCAATTTTTCCTTAAAATTAATTTTCCAAAATAAAAAATCAGTTCAAATTTTCTCAGGATTTTTAAGACATTTTTTTACCATCGTAAAACCTCTCAAAATCTTTAAGAATCTTCAAAATTTCTATTTCCAAATATTCAAAAATGTGTGTTTTTTTAAAACTTTTTTGAAATGTTCTCAAGTTTTAAATAAATTTTGAACATTTTTAAAACTTCTAAATGTCTCTTTAACTTGATTTAATTTTTTATAAATTTTTGTGATCTTGCTAATTCGAAGATTTGGCTTCAAAGTCTTTCCCATTCTTTTTCGAAATTTTATCAAATAATTTAAAATCTATTTAAATCTTTGTCAATTTTCTCTTAAAATTTATTTTCAAAATAGAGAATCAGTTTACTTACATTTTCCCAAAAATGTTAAGACATTTTTTTATTATCTTGAAACCTTTTAAAATTCTTAAAAAGCTTTACTGTTTTTGAAATCTTCAATGATCTACAAATTACATTTTGTATATTAAAATGCTGGACAACAATAGTTTCAAATCGTTTCGAGTAATTTCGAGATGGTTCGAGAAATAATCGAAAATGGCGCCATGCGCTTTCTAATAATTGGACCAGAAAGAAAAAAAATTCACCCAAATTATAATTTGAGGGGATAAATGGTTTTGATTACAAAATAAAAATTACGAATAATTTTTTTTTAAGTTTATATGTTCATTTGTTTTTAGGGTTATTGAAATCATTTTCGTAAGATTCTTGAGAAAATTACAAATTTTTTTGAAGATTTCAGATAAAAAGTATAATTTTTTTATTTCACAGGATTTTACGAAATTTTAGGAAAAATGAGAGTCACTTTGGACGATATTTAGGACTTTTAGAAGTTTTAAAAATAAACATATTTTAAACTGACTCGAATTATCACTAAAATTTTGAAAAATCTTTAAAAATTAAAAAAATTGACTTCAAATCTTCCAGATAATTTGAAAATTTATTTAAAAATTGATTTTTCAACATGAAAAGACATTACAATTTTTTTCAGGAATTTCATAAAAGTTTTTTATTTTCTTGAAGACTATCAAACTTCTTAAAAAGCTTCGAAATTTTTTTGGAAATCTTCCAAAATTTACATTTTGTTTTTAATGTTTGTAAATCTTTTTTAATAAATTTCGAATTATTTTTCAATCACTTCCAAACGATTAAAATCTTTTTAATATCTTTTAAAATTATTCGAATTTTCACAACCAATTTCTTTAAATTCTGAAAAATAAAAAAAATTGCCTTTAAATCTTCCAGATTCTGCTTTGACAATTTTGGAAATCTTTTGGAATGTTTTAATGTTTACTACATTTTTCGTTTAGAATTCATCTTTTTTTAATTACAAATTTGATTACTTTGTTTAAAGTTGAACTCTTTTCTTAAAAATTAATTTTTTTTGGTTGAAGATCTGTAATTTTTATTGAATAATAATCTCCTTATTTGTAAAGTGAGATAATTTGTTGAAAATTTATTTTTTATTTTGCTGAAAATTAATTTTCTTTAATGAAAATTTCACTATTCCAATTAAAACTCTCACTATTTTATTGACATTTTTGTTGTTAAAATTTTTTTTCAAACTCTTGGTTTAAAATTTAAATATTCTTCATTTTAGTTGAAAATTCATCACTTTGTTTGATAATGTAACTATTGCTTTCAAAAATGCTTTTGTGTTGAAAATTTAGCTTCTTTACTTGAATATCTGTGTATTTTGATGAAAATTCATCTTTTTGGTTGAAAATTCAACTATTCCAGTTAAGGATTCATTACTTTAGTCAAAAAATTATCTTTTCCATTTAAAAATGTAACTATTGCTTCTAAAATTACTTTTTTTGTTGATGAAAATTTACCTTTTTCGGTTGAAAATCCGTGTATTTTGATGAAAATTAATCTTTCATGGTAAAATTTAGTCTTTGTTGAGAATTCATCTTTTTGGTTGAAAATTCAACTATTACAGTTGAAGATTAATTATTTTACTCAAGAATTCATTTTTTTTTAATGTAACTATTGCTTTGAAGGTTATTATTTATTTTGGTTGAAAGTTGTTTTTTCTTCAACATTAATTTTTTTAACTGGAAATTTAACTATTCAATTTTCGGTTGAAAATTCATCTTTTTTATTTGAAAATCCATGCATTTCGATAAAAATTCCACTTTCTGGTGGAAAATACAAGTGTTTCAGTTAAATATTCATTATTTTAGTTGTAAATTAATCTTTTTGGTTAAAAATTAGAACTATTTGGTTAAAAGTTAAACTCCTTTGTTGAAAGTTCGTTTGATTTTTGGTTGAAAATTATTCATTCCGGTTGAAAATTCAAATATACATCAAAAATGTTCATCTCTGTGGTTGAAAATTCAACTATTCAAGTTGAAAATTGATCATTTTAGTAAAAAATTCATCTTTTTGCTTAAAATTCAACTATTTCAGGTGAAGATTCATACCATTAGTTAAAAATTAATCATTTTGGTTCAAAATTAATTTTTTTTCACTGACAGTTTAACTATTTCTTTTTTGGTTAAAAATTGATCTTTATTAGTTCAAAATTCAACTATTTATTTGAAAATTGGTCTTTTTTATTTTTGTAACAAAAAAGACGAATTTTCAACAAAGTAGTGACATTTTCACCCAAAGAAATGAATTTTTATGAAAAATGATGAATCATCGATAAAAAAGAATGAATTTTTAACGAATTAGTTGAATCCTCGACCAAAAAAGATTAATTTTCAATTAGTTTCATTTTTAACCGAAAAATACGAATGTTCAACAAAATAGTGGAATTCGCAACCAAAAAAAATTAAATGATTTTGAATACAAAATAAAAATTTTGAATACATTTTTTTTTAGGTTTATTTGCTCATTTTTTTCATGGTTATAGAAATATAATTTTTGTAAGATTCTTGAGAAAATTCAAAAAGACTTTTGAAGATTTCAGATATGTCTAAAAAGTATAATTTTTTTATTTCACAGGATTTTGCAAAATTGTTGGAAAAATTTTGAGTCAGATTAAAAGATATGTAGGACTTTTAGAAATTTTGAAAATCCCTTTTTTCGATTTTTTTCGAGATTTGTAGTCATCACAAATTTTCTCAGGAATCTCAAGAAAGGTTCTTTATTTCCGCGAAGCCTTTCAAACTTCGTAAAAAGCTTCGAAAATTTTTTCGAAATCTTGCAAAATTTACATTTTGTTTTGAATTTTTATAAATATTTTCAAGTTTCAAATTATTTTTCAATCATTTCTAAAACATTTAAACCTTTTAAATAGTTCAAATTTCATCTTAAGAAAGATTTTTCACTCATAAAAGAAAAAAAAATTCACCCAAATTATTATTTTTGAGGGATAAATAATTTAAAATACAAAATAAAAATCTCTGCAAAACATTTATTTTTTAAGTTTCTTTGTTCATTTGTTTTTAAAGTTAAATAAATATATAATTTTTCTAAGATTTGTTGAGAAAATTCGAAAGATTTTTTGAAGCTTCCAGATATGTCGCAAGAGTATAATTTTTCATTTATCCGGATTTTGAAAAATGTTAGGAATAGTTCGAGTAAGTTTGAAAGATATTCAGACGTTTGGAAGTTTTGACGATAAATATCCTAAAATTTTGAAAAATCTTTTTTTAAATTAAAAAAATTGCCCTGAAATCTTCCAGATATTGTCGAAATTTGTAGACATATTTTGAAATTATAATAATATTTTGAAATATTTTGAAACTTTTTCAAATTTTCTTTAAAAATTAATTTTTCAAAATAACAAGTAATAAAAAATTTTCCCAGGAATCTCAAGAAATTTTTTTCTTTTCTTTAAACTTCTGAAATTTCTTAAAAAGCTTCGAAATTTTTGTCGAATCTTCAAAAATTGACATTTTATTTACAATTTTTGGAAATCTTTTCAAACTGAAATTCATTTTTTAACACTTTTCAAAACTTTTGAACCTTCTAAATATCTTTTAAAATTCTTTGAATTCTTCCAAAATTTTTCTTGAAATTCTGAAAAATTAAAAAACTTGCCTTCAAATCTTCCATATTCTGTTTTGAAAATTAAGGAAATCTTTTGAAATATTAAATTTTTGTTTAATATTATATTAAAATAAATTTAAAAAAAATATCAGTTTAAATTATCCCATGAATTATAAGAAACATTTTTTATTATCGTGAAACCTTTTGAAATAAAAAAAAAATTTTATAAAATTTTGCAATCTTTAACATTTTTTTTTGAAATTTTAGAAAATAATCTAAAATATTAGTCAATTTTCTCTTAAAATTTATTTTCAAAATAAAGAATCAGTTCAAATTTTCCCAGGAATTTAAAAAAGTTTTTTTTATTTTCTTCAAGCCTTTTAAACTTCTTAAAAAGCTTTGAAATTTGTTTTAAAATCTGAAAAATTTACATTTTGTTTCAAATTTTTGAAAATCTTTTCAAACACTGAATATCTTTTAAAATTCTTCGAATTCTTCCAAAATTTTTCTTGAAATTCTGAAAAATTAAAAAACTTGCCTTCAAATCTTCCAGATTCTGTTTTGATAATTTTGGAAATCTTTTGAAATGTTAAATTCTTTTTTAATATTATCTTGAAATTAATTTTTCAAAATAAAAAATCAGTTTGAATTTTCCCAGGAATTTCAAGACATTTTTTTACTATCGTAAAACCTTTCAAAATCTTTAAGAAGCTTTGAAATTTCTATATCCAAATATTCAAAAATGTAAGTTTTTTAAAAACTTTTTTGAAATTTTTTCAAGTTTTAAATTAATTTTTAATATTTTAAAAAATTCTAAACGTCTCTTGTACTTGATCGAATTTTTTACGAATCTTTGTAATTTGCTAATTGAAAGATTTTGCTTTAAAATCTTTCCCATTCTTCTTCGAAATATTAGAAAATTATTGAATCCTCGACGAAAAAATATTAATTTTCAATTAGTTTAATTTTTAACCGAAAAAGACGAATCTTCAACAAAATAGTGCAATTCTCAACCAAATCAAATTAAATGATTTTGAATACAAAATAAAAATTTTGAATAAATATTTCTTTCTTAGGTTTATTTGTTCATTTGTTTTTATCGTTATAGAAATATAATTTTTGTAGGATTCTTGAAAAAATTCAAAAAGATTTTTGAAGATTTCAGATATGTCGATATTCGAGATTCGTAGCAATCTTTGGAAATGTTTTGAAAACTTTTCAAATTTTCTCTAAAAATCCATTTTTCAAAATAAAAAGTCATTACACATTTTCTCAGAAATCTAAAGAAAGGTTTTTCATTTTCGTGAAGCCTTTGAAACTTCTTAAAAAGCTTAGAATTTTTTTTGAAATCTTCCAAAATTAAAATTTTTTGTTTAAATTTGTAATTTTTTCAAATTTCCAATTATTTTTCAATCCTGTCCAAAACATTTAAATTTTCTAAATATCTTTTGAAATTATTTGAATTTTTCCAAAAAAAGTTCTTAAAATTATGAAAAATAAAAAAGATGCCTTCAAGTCTTCCAGGTTCTGTTTTGACAACTTTGGAATTTTTTTGAAATGTTTTTAAGTCTTTTTGAATATTGTTTTGAAATAAATTTGTCAAAAATGTACATTTTTCAAGTTTTAAACAATCGTTTTGAGTTCTAAATTAATTTTGAATCTTTTTAAAACTCCTAAATATTTCGTAAACTTACTCGAATTTTGTATAAAACTTTGTAATCTTGCTAAATGAACATTTTTGCTTTAAAATCGTCCACATTCTGTTTCGAGATTTTAGGAACTACTTTAAAATTTGTTGAAATAATTGTCAATTTTCTCTTAAAATTTATTTTTCAAAATAAAAATTGAGTTTAAATTTTGCCAGGAATTTTAAGAAATGTTTATTTCAAAATATTCAAAAACGTGCGTTTTTTCAAACTTTTTTGAAATGTTTTCAAGTTTTAAATAAATATTGAATCTTTTTAAAACTTCTAAATGTTTATTAAACTTGATCAGATTTTTTATGAATCTTTGTAATCTTGTTAATTGAGAAATTTGCTTTTAAATTCGTCTATATTCTTTTTCGAAATTTTAAGAAATAATTTAAAATGTTTTGAAATCTTTGTTAATTTTCTCTCAAAATTTTTAAAAAATTAGGAATCAGTTGAAAATACCCCAGGAATTAAATTTTTTTATTATATTGAAACCTGTTGAAATTCTTAAAAAACGTCTTCATTTTTAAAATCTTCAAAAATCTACTAATTACATTTTGTACATCAAAATGCTGGACACTGTTCTTACATTGATTATTATTATTATTATTGAATATATTATTTAGATAAACTTACATTTCTCATAAACCTGAAGTTTGCAGACTTTTTATTTTAAGCGGAAAAAAGGAACGACAGCTCCAACCAATCATAAATACGAGTTTCCGGACAACAGTATTTATAAATTGTTTCGAGTTATTTCGAGAATTAATCGAAAATGGCGCCATGCGCTTTTTAATATAGGACAAGAGGCAAAAGCGCGCTACGCGCGCGCATGCATATTTGTAAAAAGATCGAAAGAGGTACTTAATTTTGTGGATCAACAATTAAAAAAAATGTTAATCAAAGCCTCGAATCAAAAATTTGAAATAAATTTAACAAATTTTTCTGAACTGTTGAAAATTGTAATGCGTTTAAAATATTTGTAATTAAAAAATGAGGAAATCTTTAGCAATTAACAGATACTTGTATTCTATGTTATATTTCATAAACGAAAAACATGAAATTTTGTGTTTCAAAGTGTTGAAGAACTTTGTTTCATTGATTATTATTATAAAATTATTTAATACATTATTTGCATAACATAAATGATATTTCAATCAAAAAAGATTTTAATTTTAAATAAAAAATAGTTTAATTCATGAAAAAAGACAAATTTCTAACAAAATGGCTGAATCCCCAACAAAAAAAATTAATTTTTACGAGTTGCATTTTGAACCAAAACATATTAACTTTTTTAAAAAATAGACTATTTTTCTACAAAATAGTTCAATTTTTTATCATGAAAATATGAATTTTTAATGTAATAGATGAATTTTCTAAAAAAAAAGAATTTTCAACGAAATAGTGTGATTGGGAACCAAAGAGATGAATTTTCAACTAAAATAATGAATTTTTAATTTTAAAAATTAATTTTCAACAAAATAGTGGAATCCTAAACAAAAAAAGATTAATTTTCAATCCAAAAAGACGAATTTGCAACTAAATTGTTCAAATATTATCTTAAAAAAGGTTTTTAAAGTTAAATAAATATATAATTTTCCTATGATTCTTGAGAAAATTCAAAGATTTTTTTGAAGCTTTCAGATATGTCAAAAAAGTATATTTTTTTATTTTTCAGGATTTTGAAAAATTTTGGGAAAAATTCGAGTCAGTTTGAAAGATATTTAGGATTTTTAGAAGTTTGAAAGATAAATATCTCTTAAACTGACTCGAACTATTCCTAAACATTTTTTAGAATCTTTCAAAATTAAACAAAATTGCCCTTAAATCTTCTTGATATTTTCGAAATTTGTAGAAATATTTTGAAACTTTTTCCAATTTTCTTTAAAAATTAATTTTTCAAAATAAAAAGTAATTAAAAATTTTCTCAGAAATCTCAAGAAATTCTCTGATATTCTTAAAACCTCTCAAACTTCTTAAAAAGCTTCGGAATTTTTTTCGAAATCTTAAAAAATTTACATTTTGTTAAAAAATTGTGTAAATCTTTTCAAACTTAAAATCATTTTTCAACCATTTTCAAAACTTTTAATCCTTCTAAATTTCTTTAAATATTTTCTCTAAATGTTGATAAATTAATAAACTTGCCTTCAAATCTTCCAGATTCTGTTTTTACAATTTTGGAAATCTTTTGAAACGTTAAAATTTAAAAAAATATTATCTTGAAATTAATCTTTCAAAATGAAAAATCAGTTTAAATTATCCCTTGAATTGTGAGAAATATTTTTTATTATCGTGAAATCATAAACAACTTTTTTTTTAATTTTTGTATAAAATTTTGCAATCTTGCTAATGGAAAGATTTTTCTTGAAAATCTTTCCCATTCTTTTTCGAAATTTTAGAAAATAATTTAAAATCTTTTGAAGCCTTTGTCAATTTTCTCTTAAAATTTATTTTCCAAATAAAAAAATCAGTTTAAATTTTCCCAGGAATTTAACAAAAGTTTTTTATTTTCTTGAAGCCTTTGAAACTTCTTAAAAAGCTTCGAAATTTTTTTCAAAATCTTTAAAATTTACATTCTGTTTAAAACTTTTCGAAATATTTTCAAATTATCTTATACTTTAAAAGAATTCGAATTTTTCCACAAATTTTCTTAAAATTCTCGAAAATTACAAAAATTGCTTGAAAATCTTCCAGAATCTGGTATGGCGAATTTAGAAATCTTTTAAAATATTTGATCATCTTTTAAAATGTTTTAAAGTATTCTCTTAAAATTATTTATTCAAAACAAAGAATCAGTTCAAATTTTTCCATGAATTTCAAGAAACATTTTTTATCATCGTGAATACTTTCAAAATCCTTAAGAGGCTACACAATTTTTTTCCAAATATTCAAAAATGTACATTTTTTGAAACTTTTGGAATATTTTCAAGTTTTAAATTAATTCTGAATCTTTTTAATATTTCGAAATGTCATAAACATACTCGCATTTGTTATATATCTTTGTAATCTTGCTAACTAAAAGATTTTGCTTGAAAATCTTTCCCATTCTCCTTCAAAATTTTAGAAAACTATTTAAAATCTTTTGAAATCTCTGTCAATTTTCTCTTAAAAATGTACAAAATAAAAAATCAGTTTACATTCTTGAGAAAATTTTTTTTTGACGATTTCAGATATGTCGAAAAAGTATAATTCTTTTATTTTTCAGGATTTTGCAAAATTTTAGAAAAAATTCGTGTCTGTTTAAAAGATATTCAGGACTTTTAGAAGTTTTGAAGATAAATATCTTTTCAACTGACTCGAAATATTCCTAAAATTTTGAAAAATAGTCGAAAATTAAAAAAAAATTACCTTAAATCTTTTAGATATTTTCGAAATTTGTAGAAATCTTTAAAAAAAATTTGTGCCTTTTCAAATTCTCTTTAAAAATTGATTTTTCAAAATAGAAAGTCATCAAAAAATTTTTCCAGGAATCTCTTTTTGAAATTTTCGAAAATTTACTTTTCGTTTTAAGTTTTTGGAAATATCTTCAAATTTTTCTAAAAATGTTCTTAACATTCTGCAAAACTAAAAAAAAATGTCTTCAAAACTTACAGATTCTGTTATGACAATTTTGAACATCTTTTTAAATCTTTTAAGATGTTTTTAAATATTCTTTTAACATTAATTTTTCAACATCAAAAATCAGTTCGAATTATTCCACGAATTTAAAGAAATATTTTTAATTATCGCGAAACCTTTCAAAAAGCCTAAGAAGTTTTAAAATTTTTATTTCAAAATATTCAAAAATGTACGTTTTCTTCTAACTTCTTTGAAATGTTTTCAAGTTTAAAATTAATTTTGCATCTTTTTAAAACTTCAAAATGTCTCCTCAGCTTGACAGATTTTTTTTTTATAAAATTTTGTAATTTTGCTCATTGAAAAAGTTCGCTTTAAAATGACCAATATTATTTTTCGAAATTTTAAGAAATAATTTTAAATGTTTTGAAATCTTTGATAATTTTCTCTTCAAATTAATTTTTTTTTAAATAAAGAATCAGTTTAAATTTTCCAAGTATTTTTTTTATTACCTTAAAACTTTTTAAAATTCTTAAGAAGTTTCTTTACTCTTGAAATCTTTAAAAATCTACACATTACAATTTGTATATTGAAGTACGGAACAACTTTATTCCATTGATTATTATTATTGAATATATTATTTAGATAACCTTACATTTCTCATAAACCTGAAGTCTGCAGACTTTTTATTTTAAACGGAAAAAAGGAACGACAGCTCCAACCAATCATAAATACGAGTTTTCGGACAACAATAGTTTCAAATTGTTTCGAGTTATTTCGAGAAATAATCGAAAATGGCGCCATGCGCTTTTTAATATAGGACAAGCAGCAAAAGCGCGCTACGCGCGCGCATGTATGTTTATAGATATCTCAAAAGAGGAGTTTAACTTTGTGGATCAACAATAAAAAAATTTTGTAATCAAAAACTTGAATCAAAAATTTTTGAGAAATTTAACAAATTTTTCTGATCTGTTGAAAATTGTAATTTGTTCAAAATATTTGTTATCATTATTATTATTAAATTATTGAATATATTCTTGAGGTAACATAAATGATGTTTCAACCAAAAAAGATTTTAATTTTTAATAAAGAATAGTTGAATTGATGTCAAAAAAGACAAATTAAAAATAAAATAGCTGTATCCTCAACCAAAAAAATCATAATTTTTACCAGTTGCATTTTACAACCAAAAAAGAATAACGTTTTTTAAAAAAGAGACGAATTTTCAACAAAACAGTTGAATTTTTTAACACGAAGATATGAATTTTTAACGAAATAGATGAATTTTCTACCAACAACCAAATAGTGACATTTTCAAGCAGAGACGGATTTTTAACTAAAATGGTGAATCTTTAAAAAAAAATTCATTTTTAATAAAGTGGTTGAATCCTCGACCAAAAAAGATTAATCTTCAATCAGATGCATTTTTAACCGAAAGACAAATTTTCAACAAAATAGTGGAATCCTCAACAAAAACAGATTAATTTTCAAACCAAAAAGACAGATTTTCAACCAAAAAGTTCAATTCTGAACTAAAACAGATTTTTCAGCCATGAAAGAAAAAAAAATTCACCCAAATTATTATTTTAGGGGATAAATAATTTAGAATACAAAAAAAAATTTCAAAAAAACATTTCTTTCTTAAGTTTATTTGTTCATTGATTTTTAAAGTTAAATAAATATATAATTTTCCTAAGATTCTTGAGAAAATTCAAATTTTTTTTTAAGATTTCAGATATGTCAAATAAGCATAATTTTTTATTTTTCAGGATTTTAAAAAACGTTAGGAAAAATTTGAGTCAGTTTGAAAGATATAGAAGTTTGGAAGATAAATATCTCTTAAACTGCCTTAAAACATTCCTAAAATTTAAAAAAATCTTTCAAAATTAGAAAAATTGCCCTTAAATCTTCCAAATATTTTCGAAATTTGAAGAAATCTTTTGGAACGTTTTGATACCTTTCAAACTTCTTAAAATAATCTGAAATTTTTTTCCAAATCTTCAAAAATTTATATTTTATTTGAAATTTTGGAAAATCTTTTCAAACTTGAATTCATTTTTTAACCATTTTCGGAACTTTCAAACCTTCAAAAACAATATCTTTTAAAATTCTTCTAATTTTTCCAAAAATTTTCTTGAAATTCTGAAGAATTAAAAAACTTGCCTTCAAATCTTTCAGATTCTGTTCTGACAATAAATTTTGAAAATCTTTTGAAATGTTTTAAATTCTTTTTAAATATTGTCTTACAATCAATTTTTGAAAATAAAAAATTAGTTTGAATGATCCCATGAATTTCGAGAAATATTTTTTATAATTGTGAAACCTTTCAGTTTTTTTTTCAAATTTCTTATACAACTTTGTAATCTTGCTAATTGAGCATTTTTTCTTTAAAATCGTCCATATTTATTTTCGAAATTTCAGGAAATAAATACAAATGTTTAAAAATATTTGTCAAATTTCCTTAAAAATTAATATTTTGAAATAAAAACTGAGTCAAAATTGTCCCAGGAATTTTAGGAAATATTTTTGTTATCGTAAAACCTTTCCAAATCTTTAATAAGCTTACAAATTTTCATTCCCATATATTTCTTTTCGAAATTTTAGGAAATAAATACAAATGTTAAAAAATATTTGTCAAGTTTCCTCGAAAATTAATTTTTTTAAATAAAAAATCAGTTCCATTTGTCCCAGGAATAATAAGAAATTTTTTTATTATCGTAAAACCTTTTCAAATCTTTAATAAGCTTCAAAATTTTCATTTCCATATATTTCTTTTCGAAATTTTAGGAAATAAATACAAATGTTTACAAATATTTGTCAAGTTTCCTCAAAACTTAATTTTTTTAAATAAAAAATCAGTTCAATTTGTCCCAGGAATTTTAAGAAATTTTTTTTATTATTGTGAATCCTTTCAGAATCCTTAAGAAGCTACAAAATTTTTTTCCAAATATTCAAAAATGTACACTTTTTAAAACTTTTGAAATATTTTCAACTTTTAAATTAATTTTAAATCTTTTTGAAATTTCTAAATGTCATAAACTTACTCGCATTTTTTATAAATCTTTGTAATGTTGCTAACTGAAAGATTTTGCTTGAAAATCTTTCTCATTCTTCTTCGAAATTTTAGAAAACTATTTAAAATCTTTTGAAATCTCTGTCAATTTCCTCTTAAAAATGTTCAAAATAAAAAATCAGTTTATACTCTTGAGAAAATTGGTTTTTTGTTACCATTTCAGATATGTCGAAGAAGTATAATTTTTTTATTTTTCAAGATTTTACAAAATTTTAGAAAAAATTCGAGTCTGTTGAAAAGATATTTAGGACTTTTAGAACTTTTGAAGATGAAATTTTTCAAAAAGATGAAAAAAAAAAGAAGAATCTTTTAAACTGATTCGAACTATTCCTAAAATTATGAATAATAAAAAGTCATTCAAAATTTTTCCAGGAATCTCTTTTTGTAATTTTTGAAAATTTACTTTTCATTTTAAGTTTTTGGAAATATCTTCAAATTAAAAATTATTGTTTTTTGATCATTTCCAAAACTTTTGAACGTTTTAAATATCTTTTAAAATTATTCGAATTTTTCTAAAAATTTTCTTAACATTCTGAAAAATTAAAACAAAAATGTCTTCAAAACTTCCAGATTCTGTTATGACAATTTTCGACATCTTTTTAAATATTCTATTAAAATTAATTTTTCAAGCTAAAAAATCAGCTCAAATTATCCCACGAATTTTAATAAATATTCAAAAATGTACGTTTTCTTCTAACTTTTTTAAAATGTTTTCAAGTTTAAAATTAATTTTGCATCTTTTAAAAACTTATAAATGTCTCCTCAACTTGACAGAAATTTGTTATAAAACTTTGTAATCTTGCTAATTGAAAAAGTTCGCTTTTAAAATTCCCAATATTATTTTTCGAAAATTTAAGAAATAATTTCAAATGTTTTGAAACCGTTGTCAATCTTCTCTTAAAATTATTTTTTTTTTAATAAAGAATCAATTTAAATTTTCCAAGGATTTTTGTTATTATCTTAAAACCTCTTTAAAATCTTAAAGAGCTTCCTCACTTTCGAAATGTTCAAAAATCTACACACTTACAATTTGTATATTGAAGTACGGAACAACTTAATTCCATTAATTATTATTATTGAATATATTATTTAAATAACCTTAAATTTGTCATAAGCCTGAAGTTTGCAGATTTTTCATTCTAAACGGGGGAAAAAGAACGATAGCTTCATCCAATCACAAAAACGAGTTTCCGGACAACAATAGTTTCAAATTGTTTCGAGTTATTTCGAGAAATAATCGAAAATGGCGCCATGCGCTTTTTAATATAGGATTTTCCAATTTTCAAATCTGTATGCATAGCTGCATTCAGGGTCGTGATTCTTAGGGTATACGGATCCGTCGGATTGGTCCCGCCATCCAGGTGGATTGGTAGCTGCTGGTAGCTCAGTGACTCTTGAGCCGCATTGCTCGGATTCTGTAGGCAATTGTATCCAGCACTGGCTGCAAGCCAGCAAGTAACGTGTGCTAGACATGGTTTGGTTGGCATTCAACCACAAGCTCTCAACCTCATTGCAACCATACCTATTCCGGGGCCTTCGATCCCCGCTCCGATCACGTCGAGACATTGGAATATGACGGACTGAGATATGCATCATTAGGCTACCAGGGTAGCCATCACGCTGCGATCAACGTCGAGCATTCCCTATGCTAATATCAAGGAATGCAGAAGGGTCCTCGAACTCGAATTTTCCACATACCATAAGCCTAACGACCATAGCCATGAAAATCGGTCAAAATCATAACTCAAGGTGGTAGCGATTTCTATAACACTTTTTGGATCCATTTTATAATTGGGAAAAAAAGAATGGAATTTTAAAATGTAAAGTTTATTTTGGCTACTCGGATATTTCTTTTTTTAACAACACTTGCATTATTTTAGCCTCTTTGGATGCCTGTAAATCGGGGATAAAGTAGTGCTTTTCAAGCATAGTGTCGTCAGAGATAAGTAATGACAATGATAGGTCTGATAGTAGTTACCGACGATAGAAGAATTTTAAATGTTTTGATACATGTCGATCGGTTTGAAAATAATTTATGCTGTAAAATTTTTATTTATTCTTTTGTTAAATGTCATATCGGTTCAATGGACAATGCATCTTCAGAGGTTTTGAAATCCAAAATCAAACCTTCATATTGCATCTTAAAAGCAAGGTTCTATGGTGTTTTGACTTTGTAAAATCCGTCACTGAGACTTTTGAGCCAGCACATAGCCAAAATATTTGTTAATTACGTTAATTTTGAGGACAAAGTTCTTCATGCTTGTATTCAGTTTGTTCAACGTTGTTTTCAAGTCTTCCGTTGACTCTGCCATAACAACCATATCATCTGCGAAAGCTAACCCACGTACCCTCACTGTCTCAAGATCCACACTAGTCTTGTCATATCAACTTATTATTTGTTTGTAATTAAGTTTTGGTTTATAAAAACGCTCTTCTTATTCAATTGAGCTTGTAATATTGGAACTCAATTTGAATTCATTTTGATTAGTTAAAATTATTCTCTCAAAGTTTTCAGTTTGAAATAAATTTCAAAATGAATTTTACAAAGCTACTGTGCGTCCCCGAAGAAATTTTAAAATCTGACTATAAGAAAAGCTTTTATCATAGTGGTCTTTTCTCTCCTATATTTCCTAACTTCCATCCATTTCTCCTGGAATGATTTTTTGCATGAAATTGTGAATTTTTATAGGTAGAAAATTTTTCCCAGGGATAACAGTGTTTTTCTACGCTTGATAATGTTCGACAATGGTTCGGATAGAAAACCTCAGAGTCGTCGTCTTAAAAAAAAAATAATAATGAATCTCAAAATTGGAAACTGAATTTTCAATCGATTTCAAATCGAATAATATAGTTTATGGAGATTAATTATTTAAAAATGTAGTTTTTGTTTCACAATGAAAAGTTTGAAATAAAAAGTTTATTCAATCAGAAGTGAGTAAATAGGCATCCCACGAAATCTTGTGTTTAAATGATTGGACACACCAAAATATTTTTTACATTGTTTAACTATGAAGCATAGAAAAATCATTATGCAAGATATATTATTTATTATTTAAAATTATTAACAATTATTAACTGTTTTACGAAGAAATGGGCTTTTTCATTGAAATTCTTAAGCAGAAAGAGGCACGATTAATTCAACATTGTCGATTCATTCATTAACGATACGCGAGTGCGGTTTTTTGATTTGAGAGTAAAAACCATTTTTTGAACAAAATAAAAATTTTGAATAACTATTTATTTGTTAAAAGCTTTTTAACACTTAAATTCAAGCTAAAATTAAATTCTGGGATCAGAGAACAAGGAAATAAAGTTTTATCAGTTTATAAAGTGATATAAATATAGTTTTTCCAAGATTCTTGAGATAATTCAACAAAATTTCTGAAGATTTGAGACGTGTCAAAAACGAATCCAGAAAATTTACAAAAAAAATTTATTCATTTCACAGGATTTTACTAAATATCAAGACAAATTCGTAACATTTCAAAAGATATTTATTACTTTTAGAAGTTTCGTAAATATTTTCTCAAATGATTCGAGTGTTTCTCAAAATTGTGAACAGCTTTTTCAAAACTGAAAAAAATGGCTTAAAATCTCCCAGATTATTTTTGGGCAATTCCAGAAAACATGTTAATATAACAAAATTACTTTTAAAATACTTGAAAGGCTTCTAAACATTTTGTTCTAAGTCTTTATAAATATACATTTTTGGTTGTAATTATTTTCAAAACTTTGGAATATCTTTTGAACTTAATAGATTTTTTGTTTAAATTTCGTAATCTTGCAAAATTGGAAAATATATTTTTTTAAATCTTTTAAACTCTTTTTTGAAATTTCAGAAAATCATTTGAATTAAAATTCGTGAATATTTTCTCAAATGATTCGAATGTTGCTTAAAATTTTGAACCGTTTTTTCAAAACTAAAAAAAAATGCCTTACAATCTTTCAGATTATTTTTTGACAATTCCAGAAAACTTGTTAATTAAAAAAAAATTACTTTTAAAATTTTTAAAAGACTTGTAAACATTTTGTTTTAAGCCTTTAGAAATAGGCATTCTTGGTTTCAATAATTTTCAAAGTTTCGGAATATCTTTTAAACCTACTAGATTTTTTTTTTAATTTCGTAATATTGCAAAATTGGAAAATATATTTTTTTAAATCTTTTAAACTCTTTTTCGAAATTTCAGAAAATAATTTGAGTTTCAGAAATTTCCTCTTTGAGGAGAAAAAGTCTGATGTCAAAGGTAAATAATGAAGATTATACATCTGTGGGATGACATTTGAAGCTGACAAAAAGTGATCGTGTAAATATAAAATATAAACTTAAAAAAATTTGGGAAAGTTCAAAGAATTTTTCATTCGTATTTTTGGTCAGAATTAAAAAAAAAAATTTCTCATAATCAGTCTTACTGTTCTTTATAACATATATTATTTCATCAAATATTGTTCATCCGTTTACGAGAAAAATTCCGAAAAAATGAAATTTTAAGATACACCCCTGAATTATTTCAAATTTTTAGTGTTTAAAATTATCCTAAAGAGAGAACATAACATTGAAAAATGTTAACTATTCCAGGTTTTTAATTTTGAGGGTTGAATCTCAAAAATCAGAGTTGGTATTTTTCCAGAGCTCAAAAATCAGAGACTCAATCCCAAACTCTAAAATTCTCAAAAGGGTCATTTTTTGACAGTCATATCTGCGTGGTACAAGGGGGTTGATTTTTTACTTTAAGGGTTGTAGTAAAAAATAGAAGTATGTATTTCCGAAGAGCAGAAAAGTGCCCAAAGATACGCCTGGCTTACTTTTGTGAAACATTCACATTTGTTGAAGGGGGCTGATTTTGAAACTTAAGGGTTGTTTTGGGGAATTTTTTTTGGATTTCCAGAGCCTAAAAAAAGCACAAAATTCTGGTGAAATTCAATTATTCTTATTATTTTGTAATTTTAGAAAGTGAAGGTGCTAGGGTAATGTAAGCTAGCACCTTCACATGAAAATTGATTTTTTGAAAACAGTAAAGGAACCCAAAAATTTCAATTGGTGCCCAAAAAAGCCCAAACTTCTGAACTATAAAGAATCCCAAAATTTTTCGAAACTTCATTTCATTTAGAGTTTTACCATTTTAATTGCTAAAATTTTCGGATTTTTTGTTGGCTTTGAAGTGCGAGAATGTTTCTGTATGCTTAAAAATTTCTGGGATAGTTTACAAAACTCAACAAATTTATTTTAGTTTCCTCCGGTTCATAAAAGTAAGAATTCGTGATAGAAAAACATAAATTATCAAAATCTAACAAGATTTTCTAAAATTAGGCATAATCTATATAAATTTTCTACGTAGGTTATAAGGGACCCAAAATGAAACTTTTAGTGCTAGACTATTTTTGATTTCCAATTTTATTTGTTTTTTCAACCAACCCTAATTTACGAGTAGTCAAGCGTTCGACGAAAAACACTTCGATCCCACAACAAATTCAACTTGTTGTGAATAACAATCCCTAAAAACCGTTGCTATTTATTCTTATTGAGTGAGAGGAAGGATAGTGAAGAATGTGATGGTGATAGAGGGGATGAAAGGGAAGTAAAGGAAAGGGGAGTGATGAGGAAAAGAAATGGGTGACGAAAAGTGTTTGGAATGAGGAGTGAGTGATAAGAAAAGGGTCGGGTGTGAGTAGGTATTATGGCTGAGGAGTGTGGGGTTAGTGGTCAGGGGTGTTTGGTGAGAGGTGAGGTAAAAGAAAGTGGGATGGGTAATGATGGGTAGAGGAAAGGATGGGAAGCGTCAAGTACTGTGTGAAAAAATAAGCAGGGAGATGTATATATAGTTGGGGGTATATAGAGGCGAGGGTATGGTTGGTAAAGAAAGAGAAATGGAAAGATTGTGGTAGTAAAAAGGTGATTTAAAAGAAAGGGGTGTTTATTGACCCTGATATTTATTATAACCTAACATTATAGATTCAATTAGGTAAAGAAACACCTTCTTGTAGGCGCTTGCCACTTATTAAGTCTAATTTTTTTAATTTCCAACTTTTTATAAGGTGTTTTGGGACGTAAATCAGAAGGAAGATTATGGGAAGAACAGCGATGTTGCAGGACGAGTAACCCGTCAAGGATAAATCTTGGAAAACGGCCGTTCCGGATTTTTCACGTATCTTTCCGAATTCTACAAAAATTCTGTTTTGCCGTTCTAAATTCTGGTTATCTCGTGGGTTTCGACAGTAATGTGCCGGCGTATTATGTAGGAGCGTCCTGTGTCGACCATCCCTTTTACGTGGGAAACCACGAGCAACGGTGCCGTTTAGCGTCAGATAGCGGAAACGTATGAGGGACGGGGTGAAGTCACCCTTATCTTAAGGGAACCTACTCAATAGCAAAGCGTTAGCGGAGCAAAATTTCCATTGCACTCGCTGCTGCGTTTGTCACTGTGTGAAACAAATGACCTACAACCTCAGCATCTACGACACCCTGCTTTCCAGCATTCCAAATTCGATTCAAAACATGAAATTTACTTCCTTTTATGAAGGCAATCTAATCAGGATTTTAAATTTGAGATACCAATTGAGTTGCCAAGGGAAGTTACACCCTTTGGAGGTTTCCTTTGATTCATACTCCTCTGAGTAATAGGTAATTACCAAACAAAATAGGGTCCTCCACTCTCACTCCCTTTCGCTAATTTCCCCCTTCCCTGTCCCCACTGCTCCTTCGCTAGCATCCCTCCCCACTCTCCCTCTCCCACTCTCCCTCTCCCACTCTCCCTCTCCCACACTCCACCGCACCATCCTGCTACTCATTTCCCTCCATCTATTCCCATGATTTTCTCTACTTCCTCTCACCTCAATTAGACTCACTTCCCCATTCCTCATTTCTTTTCACTACCCTACTCTCACGTCCCCTACTTCTCCCATCATTCCCCCTTACTTTTATTGCTTCCCCTACATCACACCTTCTCCTTATTTTTCCTGATTTCCATTCTTTAATGTCACCTCCTCTTCTATACTTTCTTACTTCCATTCTCCCCCTCCACTTATTTCCCCTCACTTTCTCTTCAGGGGGAAAAATGATATGGACGGACACCCGACCGAAGCAATAAGGGTTTTCCCCTCACTTATCTCCCTCTATTCCCATAATTTCCCGTACTTCCTTTCACCTCAATTAGACTCACTTCCCCATCCCTCATTTCTTTTCACTACCCTGCGGTCACGTCCCCTACTTCTCCCATCATTCCCCCTTACTTTTCTTGCTTCCTCTACATCACACCTTCCCCGCATGTTAACTGATTTCCATTCTTTTATGTCACTTTTTCTATACTTTCTTACTTCCCTTCTTCCCGCCACTCATTTCCCCTCACTCTCCAGGGGAAAAAGTGATATGGACGGACACCCGACCGAAGCAATGAGGGTTTCTCCCCTCACTTCCCTCCCTCTATTCCCATAATTTCCTCCACTTCCTCTCACCTCAATTAGACTTAATTCCCCATCCCTCATTTATTTTCAATAACCTGAGCTCACATCCCCTAATTCTCATACTATCATTTCCCCTTACTTCCCCTTCCTCTCTACATCCCATCTTCCCCTCATTTCCCCTGATTTCCTTACTCAAACGTCCCCTACTTTTTATACCTCCTCACTTACCCCTTTCGTCACACCCCTAATTTCCCCTCACTACCCCTCCAGGGTAAATGTGAGATGGACGGACACCTGACCGAAACAATAAGGGTTTTTTTTTCACAAGAATAAGAAGGTTAGAAATCCACGCACGTTACATGGACCGCCATACGAGAGTCTTTAAACTCCCGGTTAGATCAGGCGGTAACGCTTCGAGTTTGTAAACGCATAGTCCTGGCTCGATTCCTGATGCTGGGATTTTTTCCATTTTTTTTCATTACAATTTTTTTTATCGCAATTTGCTATCACATTTTTTAGAATGAAGTTAAAATATTTCTTTTCCAAACATTTTATCATATGACAAAATTGTTGTTTTTTTTCTTTAACACTCTTACTTTAAGAAAAGTTTTTTTTAATACAAAATCCTCAATTTTCTTCATTCAATCGAACACGCATATCTTGGTTATTATTACTTTCGTATCAGATGAAAATATATAATTGGTATAATAAAAATAAAATAAATCGTGGTCCATGTAATCTGCGTAGGTTCTTCAAAAGCCGTTTTTCTCGAAAACAGCTGAAAAGCGCAATTGATTAATTTAGCATATTGCAAGTTTGGTATTAACTAATGTAATGATAAAATCTATTTTGTTATTAGATTTATTTTATTTTTATTAATTATTTTATTATATGTTATAGTTAGTTATTATATCATATAGTTAGTTTTTATAGTTTTGTTATTTATTTTATTATTAGAGTTATTATTAGTAATAATGAAATTCATTTATGTATGTTTGTAAATATTATTTATAAACAAGAAGTTTTTAAATGGAAATGATTTTTTGAAACTGGAAAATCATTATTTCGCAATATTTGGCAGATTTTGCTACCAGATTATTTAATTAGTGAACGCAAATTACTGGTACTGATAATAAGATTTCTGGATAAATGTTGAATGATTTCAGTTTTACTACAGAAAGATCAATTTTAAGTTTACAAGATTTAAAAATACGTCAAAAAAGAATCTGGAAGATTTTAAGAAACTTTTTCTTTATATAACTGGATTTTAATCTGTTTTAGGAAAACTTCAAATTATTTAAAAGATATTAAAAGTTTTTGCAATTTTAGAAGTTGTGAAATGAATCGAAAATAATTTAGAATTTCAAAAGATTTAAAAAAATTTAGAACATAATGTCGATTTTTCAAGAATTCGAAAAAAGGCTACAAAAGAATAAAAAAGTTCCTTGAGATTCCTAGAAATATTTCAAACGATTTTTTATTTCGGTAAACTAATTTAAAGAGAACATTTAAAAAAGATTTTTAAAAATTTTAAAAGATTTTCTAAGATTTCGAAAAAGAAGTTAGGAGATTTTAAAGAAAAATTTTTCAAGTTCGTAAGATTACAACAATTTTAGAAAAAATTGAAGTGAGTTTAAGAGATAGGTATTCAATAGTTGTGAAAAGATTCAATAATAATTTTAAACTTGAAAAGATTTCAAAAAATTTCTATAAAAGTTTAGATTTTTCATGATTTCAAACAAAAAATTTAGAACATTTTCAATAATTTTGAAATGCTTCAAGAAAATAATTTTTTTTTAAGATTCCTTTGAAATTTCAAATGATTTTTGTTTTTATTTCGCAAAATAAATTTTTAATTAAAATGTAAAAGTAGTTCAAAACATATCGAAAGATTTCTAAAAATATCGAATAACATTTGAAAGTCTTTAGGGGAATTTTTTTATTTTCAGGAAAATGTTTTATTTTGAAAGATTCTTCTAAAATTTTAGAAAAAATTTGCATCATTTTCAATAATATTTAAAAGTTTTAGAAACTGTTGAAAAATGATTTAAAATTTGAAAAGATGAAGAAAATGATATCAGACTGTAGATTATTAAAGATGTGGAATCAAATTTTCAAGTGTTTTAAACGGATTTTGAAGGGTTTCAAAATAATGAAAAAATGTTGCCAAAATTCCTGGAGAAATCTAAAACAAGTGTTATCGTACCGAAAACCGGGATTAGAAGTAAAATATTTTTCATAAGAGCCGCGAGTCGTCTCGAAATTTCGGGAGGGCTAGACGCAGCCAAATTTAAAAGGATTTTTGATTATCAGAAATTAAGTTTTAAAGAATGAATAAAAATATTTAAAAAATTTGAAAAAATTGATAAAATTGTTAAAAAATGAATCTGGAAGATTTTGAGTTAATTTTTGAAATTTTGTAGAATTAAAAAAAAATAGAAAAATTCTAATCATTTTAAAAATTAATCTTTCATTATGAGAATTCAACTTTTTTGAAAATTGGATCATTTTGGCAGAAAATTTATATTTTGGTTTAAAATTCATCTTTTTGGATGAATTTTATTGTTTTTGCTTCCTCATAGAGGAAGCTTAATGGTGACCCTTTCCAAAAATTTTAAATTCATTTAATTGAACCTTTCTCAATTTAAAAATAAAATATCTTGAAACTGACCGAAGCATTTCTAAAAATATTTATTGAAAATTTTTTTAGCACTCAATAATGTTTTAAAAATCGGTTTTTTATAGTAAAACTTCTTTCATTAGCATAATTCAAAGTTGATGCAAGAACAGAAAAGAAGTGTTGATTCGAGACGAATCGATTGACCTATGATATTAATACATTTTATTGAAGAGTAGGGAAGTTATGGTAACTTATATATTTTTAAAAACGATTTTTATGGTAAAAAAATTTTCTCATTCTCATGATTTAAAATTGATGCGAGAATAGAAAAGTTGTGTTGATTCAAGACGAATGGATTGAATTATCAGATTGATACATGTTATTGAAGAGTAAGGAAGCTATGGTAATGCATAATATTTAAAAATAGGGTTTTTTATAGTAAAATTTTTTCTTCAACATTTTTCAAAGTTGATGCAAGAAAATAAAAGATTCCTTGGTTCGAGACGAATCGATTGACCTACAAGATTAATACATTTTATTAAAGAGTAGGGAAGTTATAGTAATTTATATATTTTTAAAATCGATTTTTATAGTAAAAATTTTCTCACTCTTATAATTTAAAGTTGATGCGAGAATAGAAAAGTTGTGTTGATTCAAGACGAATGGATTGAACTATGACATTGATACATTTTATTGAAGAGTAAGGAAGCTATGGTAATGCATAATATTGAAAAATACGTTTTTTTTAGCAAAACTTTTTTCTTCAACATATTTCCCATTTGGTGCAAGAATATAAAAGATTCCTTCTTAGAGACGAATCGATTGACCTACAATATTAATACATTTTATCAAAGAGTGAGGAATTTATGGTAATTTATATATTTTTAAATCGATTTTTATAGTAAAAATTTTGTCATTCTCATAATTTAAAGTTGATGGAAGAATATAAAAGATTCCTTCTTTAGAGACGAAGCGATTGACCTACAATATTAATACACTTTATTAAAGAGTAGGGAAGTTATGGTAATTTATATATTTTTAAAATCAATTTTTATAGTAAAAATTTTCTCATTCTCTTAATTTAAAGTTGATGCGAGAATATAAAAGTTGTGTTGATTCAGGACCAATCGATTGACCTGTAACATTGATAAATTTTATTGAAGAGTAAGGAAGCTATTGTAATGCATAATATTTGAAAACACGGTTTTTTTACAGTAAAACTTTTTTCACTAACATAATTCAAAGTTGATGCAAGAATATAAAAGATTCCTTTGTTAGAGACGAATCGATTGACCTACAATATTAATACATTTTATTAAAGAGTAGGGAAGTTATGGTAATTTATATATTTTTAAAATCAATTTTTATAGCAAAAAATTTTCTGATTCTTATAATTTAAAGTTGATGCGAGAATAGAAAAGTTGTGTTGATTCAAGATTGATAGATTGAACTATGACATTGATACATTTTATTGAAGAGTAAGGAAGCTATGGTAATGCATAATATTTGAAAACACGGTTTTTTATAGTAAAACTTTTTTCACCAACATAATTCAAAGTTGATGCAAGTACGGAAAAGATTCCTTGATTCGATGCAAATCGATTGATCTATAATATTAACACACTTTATTGAAGATTAAGGAAGTTATGCTCATTTAAAATATTTGAATCATCTGTTTCAAACAGAAAAACTGTTTTCATCGACAATAATTCAAAGTTGATGCATGAATAGAAAAGACTTTTTGATCATAAATTTTCGAAGAGAATAACTCTGATATTTTTTGTAAAGAAATCATAAAGCTGGGAAAGGGATAGGGGTCGTCAGAACTTTTCCCTTCCCTTTTCCAGCTCGAAAAATTATCATTTCGAATACAAAATTTCATTTGTCTGATTTGACTCTGTATTTAAAAAATTGTTTGTATTATTTTGTAATTTTATATTTTTTGGATATTTCTATTTTTAAATTGATCAAAATGAAGACTTTGGTTTTTCTATTATTGAAAAAAATCACTAATGCTTCCTCTGTGAGGTAGAAAATATATTTGCTAACGGGAAACAAAGTGCTCGGGAAATGAGCACCATATAATTATAGATACAAACAAAGTGGAAACACTCGAGATCGAATTCACAGCTAGTTTTATTTGAAATACAAATATTTCTGGAAATAAATATCAACTATTACATTGTTCGTTGTTAATTTATCTTCTTGGGTTGAAAATTCAATTAGCTAATCAAAAGTTAAACTACTTTGGTGAATGTTCAGTTTTTTGGTTTAGGATTCATCATTTAGGTTGAAAAACCATCTAGTTAACTGTAAATGTAACCATTTGGTATAAAATTATTTTTTTTTTAAATTTATATTTTTTGGTTAAAGTACCAATTCTCTATCTTTTTTGTCGATATTTCATCTGCTTTAGTTTGCAAATTCAACTCTAGTTAAAAAATAAATTATTCTAGAAATTTCGATTAAACACATCTGAAATTTTGAAAAATCTTTTATAAATTGCTCAAAAATCGTATAAAAATTATATTTATATAACTCCAAAGAAAAATAAACTTAAAAGATAAATATTCTTTAAAAATTTATATTTCGTGTTCAAAATAATTTTTCCCTCATATTGAAAAACGAGACAAGCGAGCAGAGCGCGATTGATGATACTAATTTGCTTAAATAATCATCTCTTGAATGAAAACAAACATTTTTTTTAAGGACTTGCTCGATAGAGGCAGTCGTGCATAATCTAATAATGTAACGTACTGAGCAAAGTAGGGTTTACGGGAGCGCTTAGGGTTAACTTATACTTCAGAGTATGTGTGTAATGTGCACTGGAGCCCCGGGGTAGGTGCTTGCGGTAAATCTAATAATGCTGTAATGTTGTTACCCCCTCCCCCTATTTCCCCACAAAGTTGAACCGTAAGTTTAGTTTGTGCCTGCAGCGACTCAGCCACCATGCCAAGAATTCCTAACGTGTGGACCATTTACCTGCTGAAATATACCAGACAACTAAAAAAAAAATCTTTAAACTTCTTATACAAATTAAATCAATCTCCTCAAGAACTTCTTTCCTCTCTTTATTCACTGCTTTCCATACTTCTTCCTAGATGCTAGCTTTTTTGCCTTCTCTTCAAACTGTTTATTTTCTTCCTCTATTTTTTTCTATCACATAACTCATCATGCGCTTTCTTCTTTCTCCTGTATTTTGTGCACTACTCTTCTTCCTTCTTAATTTTATTAATTTCTTTCTCACTTCCTTTTTATTTCTTCTTACATTCTTTATCCCTCCTCTCTATTTTCATCTTCTCGTTTACATTTTCCTATCCTAGATTTACCATCTTTATCTTTTCCTAAGATTTTTCTATTCCCACTGCTGACTAGAGTTCTTAAATGGCCAAGAACTTATGTGGACAAAAAAAGTTGAAATTAATTTTATTATTATGGTTAAAAATCGTAACTATTTGGTTGAAAATTAATCTGTTTTGCTTGAGGATTCAAACCATTTTGTAGAAAATGCATCTTTTTTTGTTGAATTCATCTATTTTTTGTATAAAATTAAAATCCTTTTTGTGGTTGAAATATATCACGTTTTTCGTTGAGAATTCATATTTTTTGATAGAAAATTCAACTAATTAGTTGGAAGTGGAACTAATTCATTAAAAATTCATTTATTTGGTTGATGATTCATCATTTCAGTTGGAAACCCTTTTTTTTGAATAATTTTAAAGATAATAAAATTATTATTAGATTCCTAGAAAATGTTTAAATGATTTTTTTTTCTTCAAATTTTTGAGAGAATATTTCATAAGATTTGCAAACAAATTGTAACGTAGACATTAATGTTTCTAGCTTAAAATTGCTCAAAAAAATATAATAATGAAAATTCATGATAGCGTGGATTTTTATTTTTTTGTAATATTTTAACCGTAAAATGTATAAAAGTTTAAATTTAAAATTTTGCAGTTTAACGGCTTTTAATTAAGAAATTTCCACTTGGAAAGTTTTTGAAGCTTTCATTTTACACGCGAAAATAAATTCAATTGTTTTGTTGAGAATGCAAATAGTTTGGTAAAATTTTTTTTTTTTTTTTGTTAATTCGAATAATCTGTTAGAGTACAACTTATCTGTTGAAAATTAATTTTTTTGTTTGATGATTCATCTGTTTGGTTGGAAACCTATTTTTTTTGGTTCAAAATTCAAATAAATTTAAAGATAATAAAATTATTATTAGGTTCCTAGAAAATATTTAAATGATTTTTTTTCTTCATATTTTTGATAGAATATTTTATAAGATTTCCAAACAAATTGTAATGTATACATTAATTTTTCTAGCTTGAAATTGCTCAAAATGGTATAATTTTTACAATTTATAAATTTTTTCATTCAATCTTCAATTTATAGCAGTGAAAATGATAGCGTGGATTTATATTTTTTTTAAATATTCTAACTGAAAATGTATAAGAGTTGAAATTTAAAATAGTGCAATTCAACGGCTTTCAATTGAGAAATTTTGACTTGAAAAAGTTTGAAAGCTTTCATTTTATACGCAAAAGTAAATTTAATTGTTTTGTTGAAAATGCAAATAGTTTGGTAAAATTATTATTATTTTTTTTTAATGCAAATACTCTGTTAGAGTTGAACTAATCCGTTGAAAATTCATTTTTTTCGCTGATAATTTATCTGTTTGGTTGGAAATGCAATTATTTTACTGAAAATTCGTTTCATTTTTTGTTGAGAATTAATTTTTAACAGAAAATTTAAACATTCTATCTTAGTTTGAAAATTCATTTCATTTTTTGTTGAGAATTAGTTTTTAACGGAAAATTTAAATATTCTATCTTTGTTTGGAAATTATTCTTTTTTTAGTTGAAAACTCAAGTGCTTGCCTGAAAATGGAAATGTACTTTTGTTGAAAATTCATCTTTTTTTTGTAGGAAATTAATCTTGTTGGTAAAAAAATTTGCTTGAGGATTCAAATCATTTTGTAGAAAATTCATCTTTTTGGTAAAATTTAACTGTTTTTGGTATAAAATTAAAATCCTTTTTGTGGTTGAAATGTAATCTATCACGTTTTTGGTTGAGAATTCATATTTTTTGACAGAAAATTCAACTACTTACTTGGAGGTAGAACTACTTTGTTAAAAGTTAATTTATTTGGTTGATTATTTATAATTTTAGTTGGAAACCCTTATTTTTTGTTTAAAATTTAATTGTTATGCTGAAAATTATGTTTCCTAGATGACAATTAATTGTTTTAACTGAAAACTTCACTAGTATCGGTTTGGTTCAAAATTCATCTTCTCATTTTGAAAATTTAGGTATTTGCTTTGAAATTCGTGTATTTTATTGAAAATTCAAATTTTGTGGTAGAATATTTAATCTTCATGGTGACTGATTCATCTTTTTGGTTGGAAATTCCTTCAAAAATTCAAATATTTGGTTGAAAATTCCTGTAAATTGTTAAAAATTCATCTATTTTTGTAGAAAATTTATCTTATTGGTTGAAGATTTAAAAATTAATCTTTTTTATTGAAAATGAGTTTTTTCTTATTTAAAATTAATTGTATAAACTGGAAATGTAACTGTTCCATTTGTTGTGGAAAATTTATCTTTTTGAATAGAAATTTAATTTTCTTCGTTGAAAATTATACTATTTCGTTGAAAATTTTATTTTATTTTATTGAAAATTGATTTTTTATTGAAAATTGATTTTTTACTGAAAATTTAACTTTTCTATTTTTAGTTGAAAATTTATGTTTTCGGTGAAAATTTAACTATTTGTTGAAAATCCGTCTTTTTGAGAAACAAGTACTCTCATTAGTTCAAATTTCATCTTTTTGGTTGAAAATCTATTTTACTAACTGAAAATTATCCTACTTTATTTTTGGTAGAAATTTTTTGTTGTTTTTAGGTTAAAATTCTTGTATTTGGTTAAAAATTAAATTTTTTTAGTTAAAGATTCACCATTTCAGTTGAAAATTTACTTCAAATATTCCATTTTTTGTGAAAACTTACCTTCTTTGATAGAAACGTAATATTTTTCATTAAAAAATTATCTGTTTCGTAGAAAATTCAACTATTCTATTTTTTGTTAAGAATTCATTTCTTTCATTGAAAAAAACCATTCAGTTGAAAATTCGTTTTTTTTTTGTTTAAAGAAAATTCCTCTTTTTCATTGAAAAATTCACTACTTGGTCAAAATTTCTTATTGTTGGGTGAAAATTCATCATTGTGTTTGAAAATTAATTCCTTTGGTTGAGAATTCGTTTCTTTTTAGTTGAAAATTAATTTTTTTAATTGAAGATATTTTTGGTGTGTAAATTTATCTTTTTTAGTTTAAAATTGAACTGTTTTGTTGAGAATTCATTTTTTTCGTTTAAAATTGATTGTCATAACTGAAAATTTAATTCTTCTATTTTTGGATAACAAATTTTTTTTCTCAATGAAAAAAATATATATTTTGTTGAAAATTCGTTTTTTTTTGTGTTTATTATTCATTTTTCTTACATTTTAACTATTCAAATTTTGGTCAAAAATTGATTTTTCTAGATGAAAATTCATGTACTTTGTTGCATATTGAGTCTTTTTAGTTAAAAAATTAATCTTTTGGGTTGAAAATTGAACTAACTATTTGGTTAAAAATTCATATTTTTGGTTGAAGATTCATCATTTTATTAGAAAATTAATTTCTTTGGTCAAAAATTTATCTTTTTGACTTGAAAACACTTGGGAAGAATTATGAGTTAAGGAAAATAGCATAAAAGGAAAAAAAAGAAGAGGAAAAAAGGAAAAGCAAAAAATGTGGGCTAAGTATGGGAAAAATTTGAAATTTTTTAATTGAGGAAGAAATTTTCTTAAATATTCAGCAACATCTCACTTTTTATTTAAAATTCTTCAATCGTTAATATTTCAAAGTTTTAAATTCAAAATTTGAACGTGACAATCTTAATTGTTCTATTTAAAAAATTCTTAATATATGAGTGAAATTCTTGAATTTTGATGCATAAATAACAATTGAAGAATTATCAATTTAAGAACATTTTTTGTTACTTTAAGAGATATTTACAGATTTTGAGAAGATTCAAACTTAATTTAAAACTGGAAAAGATTTCAAGAAATAAAAAAACCAATTTAGATTTTTTAAGATTTAGAAATGAAATTTGGAAGCTTCTTAAGGATATTCAAAGGTTTAAAAAAAAATAAAAAAAATTCTTAAGTTTGCTGGGAAAATTTGAAATGATATTTTCTTTTTAAAAATTAATTTCAAGAGAATATTTAAAAAGATTTTGAAAAATATCAAACAAAATTTATAAGCTTATCATGCATTTTGAAAGATTTTAAATAAATGAAAAATTTGCATCAAAATTTCTACAAAAACTAACAATAATTTTGTTGTTGAAAAACTAATTTCAAAATAACGTTATTGCTACTTTTGCAGGATTTTTAAAAAAGTGGTGGAAAAAATTCGAGTTTCGAAATAATAAAATTATTATTAGATTTCTAGAAAATGTTTCAATGATTTTTTTTCTCAAATTTTTGAGAGAATATTTTATAAGATTTCCAAACAAATTTAATGTAGACATTAATGTTTCTAGCTTAAAATTGCTCAAAATGATATAATGTTGAAAATTCATAAATTTTTTGAGTCAATCTTCAAATTATAGCATTGAAAATGATGGCGTGGATTTCTATTTTTCAAATATTTTAACTGTACAATGTATAAACGTTGAAATTTAAAATGTTGCAGTTTAACTGCTTTAAATTGAGAAATTTTCACTTGAAAAGTTTTACAAGCTTTCATTTTATGCGCGAAAAATTAAAATTCAATTTTTTTGTTTGATGATTCATCTCTTTGCTTGAAAATTTAACTATTTTATTGAAAATTCGTTTCATTTTTCGTGGAGAAATAAATTTTAACAGAAAATTTAAACATTCTATCTTTGTTTAAAAATTCGTGTCATTTTTTGTTAAGAATTAATTTTTAACAGAAAATTGAAATATTCTATCTTTGTTTGAAAATTAATCTTTTTTAGTTGAAAATTCAAGTGATTGGCTGAAAATTTAAATGTACTTTTGTTGGTAATTTATATTTTCTTTGTAGAAAATTAATCTCGTTGGTAAAAAAAAAAAATCTTTTTAGTTGAAAATTCATCACTTTAGTTAAACATGTAACTATTTGGCTAAAAATTAGTTTTTTTGTTGTTGAGAATTGATTTTCTTCACTGAAAATTGTACTATGGTATTTTTGGGTTAATGTAAATCTTTTTTGGCTGAAAATATATGTACTTTGTTAAAAAATAAACTTCTTGGTTGGAGGTACATTCTTTTTGGTGAAAAATTCAACAGCTTGTTTGAAAATTAACGTTTTCGTTGAAGATTCAAATATTTTGTTTAAAATTCTTCTTTTCGAGTTAAATTAAATTGTGTTTTACTTGAAATTAAAATAATTTCTTATTGAAATATTAACTATTACATGTTTTGTTAAGAAATTATATTTTGTTTGAAAAATTAACTTATCCTTTATTAAATTTTTTTTAATTGCTTGACTTAAATTGGAAATACTTTGTAATAAATCCTTTTTTTCAGTTAAAGATTCATAATTTTAGTTGAAAATTGAACTATTTTGAACTATTCATTTGAAAATTTAATTCTTTTTTTAGGAATTAATTTTTTGTTAAAAGTTAATTTTTTTATCTGAAAATATATCTATTCGGTTTTCGGTGGAAAATTTCTCCTCTATAAGCTATTTATCAACTATTTGGTAGAAAATTCGTCTTTTGCTCTTGAATTCGTCTAGTCGAAAATTATTCTTTTTTTGTTTTATTTGAAAATAAGTTTCTTAAACTGAAAACTTAACGATTCCATTTTTGGTTGAAAATTCATCTTTCTTGATTGAAAATTAACCTCCTTGAAAATTTTTCTTTTCCGTTTGATTGTTAAAAATTCATCTATTCGGTAGGAAATAAATCTTTTTGGTTAAACATTTATTGAGCGTTTGAATTAACAGCTTGTAAGCTTTAATTTTAAAATTTTAAAATTCAAAAGTGTTCCACTTTGAGTGTTTTAATTTTCGGTTCAGTTTTTATAACTTCAAATGAAAAAATTGTTATCTTCAAGAGTTCTAATCTTTTAATTTAAATGACAGTGATCAGTTATTTCCTAATTGTTCAATTTTCATTTTTTGTAATAGCGATCATGTACACATTCTTGTAGTTTTAAATTCTTATAGAGAACTAAACTACAATAAAATACAACAATGCACAAAAAAAATATAAAAAAGTACAAAATTAGTCTCAATGATAGAAAAAAATTGTACTTTCTTGTAAATTTGTTTGTAATTTATTGTATTCATTTGTAGATTCCTGTGAAAAAAGTTTTGGTTTTCTGTACTTCTTTGTAACAATTTTTCCACCAGGTATGAGAAAAAAATAATGGTATGAAATTAAGAGTTATTTTTAATTAATTTTTTGCTGAAAAAAGATCTTCTCCTTTCACTCCGCTGGGAATCGAACCACAGAACTTCCGATTGCCGGTCGGATTCTTTACCATTAAGCTACTAGAGAGATCGAGAGAGATCGACCGTGCAAAATAATGCGTGTATTTTCTGAAAAAAAGTTTCTTCTCTCGATCTCTCTAGTAGCTTAATGAGAAAGCACCCGACCGGCAATCGGAAGTCCTGTGGTTCGATTCCCAGCGGAGCGAACGGAGAAGATCTTTTTTCAGAAAAAAATTATTAAAAGAAAGGTTGGAGAGAGTGGAAAATTAGTTTTTTTTTTATGTTGTAAAGTAATTCTTTTGACTGAAAATTTAGGTATTCCATTTTTTGTCGAAAAACGATCTTTTTTGATAAGCCTTTAATCTTCTTGATTGAAAATTCATCTATTGGGATAAAAATTTAAGTATTTTGTTGAAAATCCGCCTTTTTTTTACAAAATTCATTTTTTGAGTTTAAAATTCCACTAGAGGGTTCAAAAATTATTTTTTCGGTTGAAAATTCAATGTTTCAGTTGAAAATTAATTTCCTTCCTTGAAAATTTAACTATTGTGTTAAAAATTAGTTTTTTTGTTGAAAATTAATTTCTACTACTGAAAATTTAATTATTTCATGTTTTATTTAACATATATCTTCTTCAGTTGAAAAATCAGCTATTTGGTTAAAAATTGTTGTATCTTGTTGAAACTTTTTTTTTTTTGGTAGAATATTAATCTTCTTAGTAAATAATTTATCTTCTTGATTGAAAATACATTTCTATAGTTGAAAATTTAAATATCAGTTAAAAAATTCCTTTAAATTTGATTCCTTTCAAAATTTTGTTGGAAATTCGTATATTTTGTTAAAAATTAATCTTGTTTGGGAGAAAATTAACTTTTTTGGTTGATAAATCATTTCTTTGAATGAAAATTTTTTTTTTATTGAAAATTTTTTTTTTTTACTGAAAATTTAAGTATTCCATTTTTGGTCGAAAAAATGATCTTTTTTGCTAGACATTTAATCTCCTTTTTTGAAAATTCATCCGTTTGGTTGAAAATTTAACTATTTTGTTAAAGATTCATCTTCTTCGTGGGAAATTTGTCTTTTTTGGTAGAAAATTCATCTTTTGGGTTAAAAATTCAACTATTGTGTTAAAAATTCATGTTTTTTGGTTGAAGATTCATTATTCTAGTTAAAAATGATTTTTTTTTTGCTTAAAAATTTAACAATTTTGTCGAATTTTTTTTTTCGAAACTGAATTTTTTAACTTAAAATTTAACTGTTCCATGTTTGATTTTGTTATCTTCATCAGTTGGAAATTCATCTATTTTGTTAAAAATTTCCGTATTTTGTTGAAACTTTGTATTTTGAGGTAGAATATTAATCTTCTTAGTGAATAATTTATCTTTTTGGTTAAAAATTCATTTTTTCAGTTGAAAATTCAACTATCAGGTTTCAAATTTCTTCAGCAATTAAAAACTTTGGTTGAAAATTCGTATATTTTGTTAAAAATTAATCTTATTTGGTAGAAAATTAACCTTTTTGGTTGATAAATAATTTCTTTGCTGAAAATTTTATTTTTTAATTGAACATTAATTTTTCAAACTGAGAATATAAGTATTTCATTTTTTGTGGAAAATTTGTCTTTTTTGATAGACCTTTAATCTTTGGTTGAAAATTACTGTATTTTGTTGAAACTTTGTCTCTCGTTGCAGAATATTAATTTTCTTGGTGACTAATTTACAGTTTTTGTCTATCTATCAAAATGAAAATTCATTTATTTTGTAAAAAATTCATTTCTTCGATTTTAACTTAGTTTTTTTACTGAAAATTAATTTTTTTAACTGAAAATTGAACCATTCAATTTTTTTCAAAAATGTATCTTTTTTGATAGACGTTTAATCTGTTTGGTAAAAAACTCATCTGTTTGGTTGAAAATTAGCTATGTTGTTAGAAAATCAATATTTTTTATTTCAAAATGCGCTTCTTTTCTTTTTTCATTTAAGAATTTAATTATTTTAGTAGAAATGCATACTTTTGGGTTGTGAATTTCACTTATGGTTGCAAATTTTTCTTTTTGATTGGAAAAGCAGTCTGTTTTGGTTGAAGATTCAAATAATTTTTTGAAAAATCATATTTTTTAAATTAATTTATCTGTTTTTGATTGAAAAATAAATATTTTTTTATGTAAACATCAAGTATTATACTTTTTGTTGAAAATTCATTTTTTGTCAAAAGTACCAAGGGGATACAGATGAGAGGTGCAAGACGTAAAAGAAGGGGCTGATTGATTGAAGTATATATTTAAATAATAAAAGGGATGAAGAATGTGTGAGAGGAAAAGAGGGGAGAGTGTAAAATTTCTTATCAGGGTGAGAGAACGACTCAACTAACAGAGAGGGCGTTTTCTAGTAGATACAGTTAACTACCCCCAGACACCTATGTACTTAACGTAACCCATGTAAGCTCACGCTAGAACAAATTCCCGGCACCATCTACTTCGAGTCCCTTCTCACTCCCTAATTCTCTCTCTGAACACCGATGTTATGAAGTTGTGTTGAACTTTTCGCAAGCATAGTTTGCCGAACCCCATCCCTTCTTCGGCTGACTACGAAAGCTTTACTTGGCTCGTGACATTGACTATATCTATTATATTCTAACTACAATCTCAAGAGAGTCGGAAGCTGAAGACAGAGACAAAGGGGAGACCAAAAAAAAGTTTGAATTTTTTTTTCTTGGTTCCCCAAAAAAGGGGATATGTTTTTAAGCTTTTTTCAATATTAAGGACTTTTCAAGGAATCTGTATTATCATTAGAGAATAACAGAAAATATTTAACGTCTTTTCAGATTAGCTGGAGTTATGAAGGAAAAATTATTTTAATTATTTTTTTTCTGAAAAAAGATCTTCTTCCGCTCCGCTGGGAATCGAACCACAGAACTACTGATTCCCGGTCAGGTGCTTCTCCATTAAGCTACTAGAGATCGAGAGATGAAACTTTTTACAGAAATACACGCATTATTGTGCTAGATGGTACAAATCAAATTTTTCAAGGAATCTGTATTATAACTTAATCTAGTCTGAAAAGACGTTAAATATTTTCTGTTATTCTCTAATGATAATACAGATTCCTTGAAAAATTTGATTTTTACCATCTAGCCAAATAATGCGTGTATTTCTGAAAAAAGTTTCTTCTCTCGATCTCTAGTAGCTTAATGGAAAAGCACCTGACCGGGAATCAGTAGTTCTGTGGTTCGATTCCCAGCGGAGCGAAAGGAGATCTTTTTTCAGAAAGAAAAAATTCAAATATTAAGAACCCTCTTAATGATAAGAAATAAATAAAAAATAGATGTTACTATCAATTTTGTTTAAAACGTGAAAATGTACACAAAATTATAAGCAATACTTTCATTTCATAAACTAATAAAAACTATTTAAGTAAGAAAAGAAAGAAACTACCCGATGCAAGTTTAATAATAATTTTGCGGGACATTGCCCTTAATTATTACTTTCTTATAGATCCTCGGGAAAGAATAAATTATAAGGTTTCGTGTCTTTGTTAATTAATTTTCAATTGCCTAAGCAATTTTTGTTCATTTGGACAATTCTCTTTCCATTTAAAATCGCGAATTAAGGATATTTCATAAACTTGAATCGTATATTTAATGAATTTCTAAAGTTTATATTTTTATTTTTTGTTCATTTTTTCAACAATTTCTTTTTGTTTATATCTAAATTTTTGACAGAAAAAGATAGAAAATCATACTTTCTTGCTAGTTTTTCAAACAAATTCCAAAAGCTCAGCATAAATTTTACTTTTTCCAAGCTACTTGATATTGTTTGAACAATATCTATTTGTTTAAACAATTTATTATCTTGTCATATCACGAATGATTGGTATCTTCAGATCCATTTGGCCTAATTAATGAATTTAAAGAGTGAATTTTTCTATTTTAGATGTCTGTTTATTGTTTAAATAATTTATAATTATTTAGATACCATTTTCCGAACGGTTTTCACTGCTTTCTCCTAATTCTTACATTTTTAACCTACTGCTAACTTTTAAAATAATTTTTATTTGTTTGCAAAAATTATTATCTTATATTCTTAAATTATTAATTTTTTGAATATCATGGCCTAATTAATAAATGCGAAAACGAATTTTTGAACACATTCGTAATTTTCATTGTTCTTATTGGTTTAAAAGCTGGATTTTCGAGTAATTCCAATAACAAATATGTTCATAAAAAACCATTAATTTGCGAAATTATGGAAGAATTTATTTTTTTAACAACTTTAAATTGTTTAAACAATTACCTATAGTTATTATCTTTTTTTTCAAAAATCCTCAAAAATATTAATCAAGAATACAAATTTCGCACATAAAAGTTGTAAGTTTCATCAAGAAACACATTTCTGGATTACTATGTTTTCCTTAAAACTAACATTTTCCCAGAAAAATGACAAAAATTAAATTTTAGCGTTTTCTTTAAAAATGTATTAAAAATGTAAAACATTTTATATCAGATTAATATTTTTCGAGGTTTAAAAAAACGAATTTTTTGAAAAATAAAAATGGTTCATGGCTTAATTTCTATTGAACTGCACAAAAAAGGACAAAAACATAGGTAGTAAAGAGAAGAAGAGCATAATACAGAAAATATCATTTTGTAGAAAGCGGTATTTATTGGATATAAGAAATCTTTCTCTAAAAAATTTTTTTTGAAAAACTCGAAGAAAAGAATATTGCCACATAATGATATAACTGACAAAAATTTGAGAATAAATGTAAAATTTTTTATTTTTTCATATCAAAACTTACTCAGAAATATAAATTTCGTAAAAAAATGGAAGAATTACCTTTTCAGTTGAAATAAATAATTTTCAACAACAAAAAATTGAATTTTCAACAAAATAGTTTAATTTTAAACCAAAGTGATGAATTTTCAACTAAAAATGAATTTCCTGTAATACTTGATATTTACACCAAAAAATCTGTATTTTTTAATCAAAAGCAGTTGAATGAAACCAAAAAATATGAGTTTTCAAAAAATTATTTGAATCTTTAACCAAAGCAGACTGATTTTCCAGTCAAAAATAGACATTTTTAACCAAAAAGATGAGTTTTCAACCAAAAAGATTAAATGTCTATAAAAAAAAAAATTTCGAAAAAAATGTGAATTAGTCCCCAAGAAATTTAATATTCTGCAACGAGAGACGAAGTTTCAATAAAATACAGTAATTTTCAACCAAACAGCTGAGTTTTAAAACTGAAGAAAATAAATTTTAAACCAAACATCCAAAATTAAAACTTTCAGTTATAGTAAAATTGTTAACTACAGAAATGCATTTTCAATCAAGAAGATAAATTATTTACTAAGAAGATTAATATTCTACCACATAAAACAAAGTTTCAACAAAGTACAACAATTTTTAACCAAATAGCTGAATTTTCAACTGAAGAAGAATCTTCAACCAAAAAAAATGATTTTTGAACCCTATAGAGGAATTTTAAACCGAACAAATTAATTTTGTACCAAAAAAGACGAATTTTCAACAAAATAATTAAATTTTCATCCAAACAGATGAATTTTCAATCAAGAAGATTAAAGGTCGATCAAAAAAGATTATTTTTCCACAAAAAATGGAATACTTAAAATTTCAGTTAAAAAAACTAATTTTCAATTTAAAAAAAAACACTAATTTTCAATCAAATAAATGATTTATCAACCAAATAGGTTAATTTTCTACCAAAAAGATTAATTTTTAACAAAGTTTAACCAAATACAGGAATTTTCAAGAAAATAGCTGAATTTTCAACTGAAGAAAATATGTGTTAAACCAAACATGAAATAATTAAATTTTCACTTGAAAAAATTGATTTCCAACAAAAAAACCTAATTTTCAACAAATAAAAAGAATTAAAAAAAAAAGTTAAACTTTTAAGCGAAGAAATTAATTTTTAACGAAAATAATGAATCTTTAACAAACAAAAAATGAATTTTTAACCGAATAGTACAATTTTAAACCAATCAGATGAATTTTCAAACATGAATATTTACGGTCTACCAAAAAAGATAAATTTCCGACAAAAAATGGAACACTTGATTTTTCAGTTGAAAAAATTAATTTTCAATTTAAAAAAAACAACTAATTTTCAATCAAAGAAATAATTCATCTACCAAAAATATTAATTTTTTTTAATCATAAAATGATTAAATTAATTTTCAACAAAATGTACGAATGTTCAACTAAATTTTGAATTATTGAAGGAATTTTCAACCTGATAGTTAAATTGTCAACTAAAGAAATAAATTTTCAAACAAAAAGATGAATTATTTACTAAGAAGATTAATATTCTACCACAAAATACAAATTTTCAACAAAATACATAAATTTTCAACTAAATAACTGAATTTTCAACTGAAGAAGATATTTGTTAAATCAAGCATGAAATTAATAAATTGTCAGTTAAAAAACTTAATTTTCAACACAAGAAGAAACTAGTTTTTAACAAACAAAAAATGAATCTTCAACAAAATCTTAAAATTTTTAAGCGAATCAATCAATTTTTAATTAAAATAAGAAATCTAAAAAAAAAAAATTTGAACCCAATAGTTTAATTTTCAACCCAAAAGATTTAAATTTTAACAAAATATCAGAAGTATTATAAACAATTGTACGTAAATGAAAAAAATGGTGTCACTTACATTGAATTGACTGGAATTTTCTCGTTATAACGAACAACTTCTGTGAATCATATACATTTTCAGTTTATATAAGATTCTCTGTAATATCTATAACAAAATCTTGGAAAATGAATCAAGATTTTTTCTCGAGGAAAGTAATTAGTGCGCAATAGGGTGCTAAAAAAAATTATTTTTCTGATTTTTTCAAGTCTCACCCCCTCATTTTGTATCTTTTTCTGGAAGAAAATTATACTAATTTCTTGAGATTTTTAAAAAAATGTTTAGGGGTAGGGCACGACCTTTAAAGTACCCCATAGTGTTAAAATTTCACTAAATCCTTGAATTTTAAAAAGAATCGTAAAAAATTTACAACGATGATGTAAAACTACCATGTGAGCAGTACAAGGACTGCAGATTTTTTCAAAATTTAATTTACCCTTAAATTTGCCAAAAACTACCCCTTAAAACACTAAAAATTAATTTTTAAGTGTCCTTTCTGAATTTCATGAAAGTAAAATGAAAATTTGAGTGGCAAACTATATAAAAAATTTTATTATACAAATATGAAAAATAGCGCCCTTAAAATAAACATTTTTCCCCTTTTCACCCTCAATAATCCATAAAAAATTACATTTTCCGTCTTTAAAACTGATTATTAAAAATATTTAATATAAATTTCTTTATATTGAAAGAAAAAGTTTTAAAGAAAGAAAATCTAATTTTTTATGGATTGTTAAGTATGAAAAGGGGAAAAATGTTCATTTTAGGGGCACTATTTTTCATACATGTATAATAAAATTTTTTATATAATTTCCACTTAAATTTTCATTTTACTTACATAAAATTCAGAAAAGACACTTAAAAATTAATTTTTAGTGTCTTCAGGGGTGAGTTTGGGCAAAGTTGGGGGTAAATTGAATCTTTGAAAAAAAGTTTTCGGGCATTAAGTGTTTACGATTATTTTAAAAATTCTAGAACTTACTGAATTTTTAACACTTCGGGGTACTTTGAAAGCCATGCCCTACCTCTGAAAATTTTTTTTAAAATATCAAAAAATTAGGAATTTTTTTTCACAAAAAGACACAAAATGAGGGGGTGAGACTTGAAAAAATAAGAAAAATAATTTTTTTGGACCACCCTAGTGCGCGCTTAGCGCGCACAATCTTCTAGTTGTATGAAATTGCGCTTTAAACGATCAGGATTTCTTTTCGTTCCTGAATAGTGATGCATTCGAGACGATTTCGAGAAAATTCGAGATTTTCTTGAAACATGTTCAGGTGAACTGAAAATTTAATCGAGATCCAGAATCTCAAATAAAAAGTTTCGAGATTCTCGACTCGAGATCTCGAAATTTTATATTTGAGATTCCCGATCTCCATGAATTTTTGAGTTCACCTGAACATGTTTCAAGAAAATCTGGAATTTTCTTGAAATCGTCTAGAATGAGTTTCGAGATTCTCGGATCGAGATCTCGAAATTTTTTGTTTGAGATTCTCGATCTCCATGAAGTTTTGAGTTCCCCTAAACATGTTTCAAGAAAATCTCGAATATTTTCGAAATCGTCTCGAATGAGTTTCGAGATTCTCGGCTCGAGATCTCGACATTTTTTATTCGAGATTCGCGATCTCCATGAAGTTTTGAGTTCACCTGAACATGTTTTAAGAAAATCTTGAATTTTCTCGAAATCGTCTCGAATGAGTTTCGAGATTCTCGACTTGAGATCTCGAAATATTTTATTTTAAGATTCTCGATCTCCATGAAGTTTTGAGTTCACCTGAACATGTTTCAAGAAAATCTCGAATTTTCTCGAAATCGTCTCGAATGCATCAGCACTTCTGAAGGTGACGAAGAAAGATCATTCTGAGATCGTGAAAGCAAAACGACAACAATGGTTCTTGAATTTCTCATCCCCTGGTCTCATTTAAGGCTAACTGTCCACAACGGGGGTGCAAACTGCCCTTATCTGCGGACGTTTATGCCCATGCCTTATCTAACCACCCCGACTGCTTCATGCTTACTAACAACTAGGTACACTTTCAGTCACCCTCCTTTCTCCAGCGGACCTTTCACATTTTCAAGATGCGAAAAGCATTGAGGTATTTTATAAAAGGGTTCGTCCATAAAGTAAGTTACAAATTTTGTGCTACCCCCCCCCCACGGACCCCTAGTTGACGACCGTATCCCCCCCCCCACTCTCAACCCTTACATGCACGTTGGGATATTTAAATAGATTATCATCATATTTACACTCCGTTATCTGAAATTTCTCGTGAATTTGTTAATAATAATAAACAAATACCAGAAAAAGGCCACTTTTTGCAAGAAAACTTCATTATTTCCAAAAGTTTTTGTTGCATTTACATAAAAATTGGTATATTTAGGTTTTGAGGGTCGCCGTTTTCAAATCTGTCAGTTTGACGATAAATTTTCGGAAATCTTTTCAAGTTCTAAAATATTTTCAATATCTTCAAAACTTTTAAAATTCATAAATATCTTTTGCATTGACTGAAATTTTTTTTTAAATTTATAAAAAATTCTGCAAAAATATAAAAATGTCTTGATTATTGCCTTGCATCTAAATATCTTTTTAAATTATACGAATTTTTTACACAACAAAAATTAAAAGATACAAAAATTGCCTTAAAATCTTCTAGATTTTGATAACAAGTTTGGAAATCTTTTGAAATCTGTTTAAATATTGTTTAAAAAATTAATCTTTCCAAATAAATAATTCTAAGTTTTTCCAGGAATCTAGAGAAAGCTTTTTTATTCTCTAAAAGCCTTTCAAAATGTTTAAAAACCTTATTTTTCAAAATTTTCAAAAATCTGCATTCTTTCTCGAAATTTTTTCATATCTCTAAATTAAAATCTTTTTTTGAACCTTTTCAAAACTTCTAAGCCTTTTGAATATTGTTTTGAATTATTCGAATTTTTCTACAACAAAATTTTAAACAGATTAAAAATAAAAACAATTGCCCAATTGCAGACTGCAATAAAAAATTTAATGTTTGAGTTAAAAAAAAGTGGAAAAATGCTCCCGAGATATGAACCTTGTGCATACGGGTAAATGTTTAATGTCAAATACTTAGCTAATTCCGAGAAAAACGACCGAGAATTTGGAGATTAAAATTTCACATGTTTTCAAAATCGGCTTTGGATAGCCATTCAAAATGGAATTTTCAATTTGTTACAAAAATAAAAACTTATTCCCGAAATACAGGTATATGATGAATGATAATAACAAAGAAGTTTTCTCAAAAAAAATCATTTTTTCCCGATAAAATCAAAGTTTAAAATCGTGATATCACAGTATGACATTTTTTTTCTAAAAATCCTAAAAAATAGTAAAATATATATGATTTCTTTTGTGATTAAATTATAATAATTTGAAGAAATATCGATAAACTAAAATCTTCTTAAAAATTTCGAATGATAATGAAATTATATTTCAAAACAATCCTTTTACCCCAATATGTAATTCATTTTTCATGCATTTTTTATGCAATAAACCATTTTTTGATAAAAATGGTGGTTACCCAGTTTTGTACTGCTACTTTCAAGCTATGCTTTTCTAAAAGAGTGAATTATGAGTAAGTTTTGATGTAAAGCTTTTATTGATCTTTTCCGTAAAATGTCAATTTCTTATTTTTATTTTGATAATGAGAACATTCACAATTTTCTAATGAAATTTGTCTACATATTTTTCAATAATTGTGAAGATATAATTAATATAAGTAAATTAAAAAACTTAAAAAGGAAGTGAAATTGTATGAGATTACAACTAAAATATATCTTCTAATAATAACCTGTTATACATATTAAAATAAAATAGAACAATATAGTAATGGGAAAACCGCATTTATTGAAGAAAGGATTTATCACTTTCAGAAAAGAGGAAGTTTTTCAATTTTTGGGAAAAATAATTTTTCATACAGAATACACAATTTGAATAACAATTTATTTATTAAATTTTTTTGAACACTCACATTCTAGCTACGAAAGAGATTCTCAGATATGAGAAACAGGATAATCGGTATTATGATTTGGATTTTAAATTATGAATCTAATTTTGCTACGATTTTGCCGAAAATTAAAAAAAAATATCTGAAGATTTCAGATATGTCGAAAATGAATTGTAAAGAAAATTTTGTTATTTTATAGGATGTTACATAATCTGAGGAATAATAATTGGCGTCAGTTTGACCTTTCAAACTTCAGGACTTTTAGAAGTTTGGAAGAAATTAGGAAATATTTGATACTTATTTAAATCTTTTTTTATTTTTTTTGAACAATTGATTGATCTTGAACATATTTGTAAAACATCGAAATATTCTAAATATCTTTTAAAATAATTCAAATTTTTCCTGAAATTAAAAAAAAAATCTGAGAAATCAAAAACATTACCTTCAAATCTTCCAGATTTTTTTGTGACAAGTTTGTGGATGTTTTCAATTATTTTAAAGTAATTTTAAACATTCTCCTCAAATTAATTAAAAAAAAAAGAATAATTTTAAATTTTGCTAGCAACTTAAGAAACTTTTTAATTCTCTTCAAATTATAAATAATCTCTAAATTTTTTTTGTCAAAACTTCGAAACATACTAAATATCTTTAAAAATATTTCGAATTTTTGCTCAAACTAAAAAAAATCTGCAAAATCAGAAACATTGCCTTAAATGCTTCCGGATTCTTTTTGTGCCAAGTTTGCAAGACTTCTCAAATGTTCAAAAAATTCTTTTTCCGAATTAATTAAAAAAAATTATGATTATTTAAAATTTTTCTAGGAAAGTAAAGAAATTTCTCATTTTCTTGAAACCTTTCAAAACGCTTGAAAAGCTTCTAAATGTTTTGTTCGCTATCTTCAAAAATTTACATTTTGTTTAAATTTGATTGAAATCTTTTTAAGTTTTAAATTATTCTTGAAGCATTTTAAAACTTCGAAATAACTCTTAAGCTTCCACCAATTATAAGATAAATAAATAGGCTAATTTACTAATATTTTTCAGAGAAACTATTATCATTATTATCATTCATAATAATAATTTCTTTCCAAACAATCAAAGGATCAGAAATTAATCGGTACTTCGGCAAAGTAAAAAGTATATAAAATAAGATAAGTAGTATTATTAGTTTACATGATTGTAGATCCTTTTTTTTTGGTAAGTAATCAGTTGGCATCTCAAAAGCGTTGTCAAGAGGGTTTCCAACATCAGTTTCAACTGAAAAATGTCACAAGTATTATTATTAACGTTAGCATTTCTTTACATTAATTTTTAAATATTATTTTACTTACTTTTATTAGCAGATTTAGAGTCATTCTCTTTGCTAATAACTGATTCACTAAATTTTTCACATCTTTGAGCCTTTAAATGTTTGTCCATAGCTGGGGCAGCAAAAGCAGTGGTAGTATCAGTTGTAATAGCGGATATCAAGAGAATCTGAAGAAAAAATTAGTTTTATTTTTTTATTCTTAAATACAGATTAAGTACGAAAGATTATTTTCTAATTTGTTTACAAACCTGTTTTGATTATCAGCGTCCAAAACATTTGAATCAAATATTCATTCATCACTAACGTTATTTTTTAAAATATCAGCCAAATTGAGTGAATTTATATCACTACTCTCATCAATGACTGATTGAGCTTGTGAGACAACTTCTAAAGATTCATTTTCTACTATAATTTCATATAGTAATTCAGGAGATGCTGCTTCGTTCAGAATAGGATTATTCATCAGAGGAGGAAACTCTTGGTTAGAAGAATAACTTTTATCGTTTAAATTCATATCATCGTTAATTTTATCATTCGAAATCGAGGCTTGACTATTAATCAAATTATTTTCAGACTGTTCTTGTCTTATTCTATTAAAATTTATGTTTACCAAAGTCACTTCTTTAACAGATGGTTTATCTTTTTCATGAAAACCTATTTACCAAATTATAAAAATTACACCAAAAAATCTTAAAACTATAATTATCAATATGAATATCTATAAACAAAATTCTTCAACATAAAACATATTAATATGACAATCTATAGAAAAAATCAACATAACAAAATTCATTAATTTAAAATATAGTTATCGGTAAAAATGTGCAATGAATATCGTAAAAATATTGATTAAAATAAAGTGTTGTTAATTTTTTTACCAGGTTTTCCACTGATATCCAGCCAGTATTGGTACAAGCCTCTCATTTGTAAATCCCTGGGCCACGTCTAATACAACCAAGCACTATTGAACTCCTCCAAAATATCCTTTGATAAATTGTTTTCGAAAGTTGATAGATGTTTTTGTTTATCTTCAGTCAATTTGTCTTGCACTATTTCTTCAGTAACAGTTGTTTTTGATTTTTTTCTTTGATTAAAAACATCATAGTCAACAGAAGAAGGATCGAAAGGATACAAGCCTGCAGCTTTGAATCCACTGATAACAGCATTCTTTTCTTCTGTCATATTATCTAAAGCAAACTGTAAAACCAATGGAAAATCTTCTTTTTTTATTCGGGCAACATTTTTAGAATTTTTCCATCTTGGTACAGCTTTCTTCCAAGTTTCTTTGAACGGGTGGAAAAAACTAATGTCGAGTGGTTGCATTATGTGGGTTGAGTTGGGAACAAGTCCAATCAACTCAATACCCTTTTCACGACAAAATGTAACCAGAGGCATAGTCATGTGTGAGGAATTCTTATCTAAATATAACACAATTGGGAACTCAGTTCCTTGTTTCACTAACCATGGATAAAATATATTTGTTATATACTCATAGAATGACTCAGAAGTCATCCAACCATTATCTGAGAGGCCGATACCCCAACCTTCTGGACAATTTTTAACAATTTTATCTGGGACTTCTGATTTGTAAGGAAACATCAGCATGGTGGGTGCACGATCACCATTAACACTGTACATGAACAAAACAGTGAAGCCTTCTTTCTCAGAATCTACTACCTTGTAAGCAGAACGGCTTCCTTTGTCTCATAATACCTTCTCTGATGGAGGGCATAAACTTACATAAGTCTCGTCAGAGTTGAAAATTCTGGTAGAAGGAATATCCATTAATTTTTTTTCACTTAAATACTTCGCTTGTTCATCAAACCAATCTTTCAGGTCATCACCGGTTACTGCTGCCCTACTGTGAGTTAAATTTTGTGGTTTTCTGATTGACAATTGAGGGTATCGTTTTCGAAAACCCTCATACCAATGTCGACCCTCGCTTAGCTCTGAATAGAATCCAGTCTACAATTTTTTGTTCTTCAGTATCAGAAAATACTGTTGGTGGTCCAGTTTTTTGTTTGGATGTCTCAGGGTTTCCTTTTTTTCTGGAAAGCGTAGCAATAGGCACTCCGTATGCTGCAGCAGCTTTCCTCAAAGAAACACCCGTATTGACAGCTTTCTAGCTACATCATCAGGAGTATAATTTATACGCACCGATTTCTTTTTTTTTTTAAACTTACACGTATTAACTAAAAAAACACCCTTTTCTGGAGCCTTGGAACTGGTGTCACTTAAATTCACGGATTTAATTTTTTTTTTCTCTCGATTTATTTTTTTTTAATTTTTTGGTAGTTTTTCCCATGTTCACGCAAATGAAATTCTTATCTGAAATAGAGAATTATTGAGTTAATTAACACAAATGAATATTTATGATCCAACTTACAAATTTTTGAGGTTAGTTTTTGATTTTGATGAAATTTTTAAATCCCAGTACTTACCTAAATGCAAATTTATAGATATATACACCGTACTAACATTTATTTTGCATACACTGTTTTTTTATAAATATATAACAATTATTAACACTAAATTAAATAAATATTGCTCTCACGTCTCGCTGTTTCATAATTACGGACCACTTATGAAAATGAGCATACGGGGGACATGGAACACTGAATATACTCTTCCATAAATACGGACTATTTAAAAGACTAAAAATTCTTTATCAATAGGTAGATAATAAGTCAAACTTTTGATTGACATGTTTCAAGTATTTTTGAATCATTGATATATATCTCAAAAAGTTATTTAAACAATCGCAATGACAAACGTCACTGTTTTACTCCAACGGACAGTTTTTTTTCATGCAACCTGACACGGGCATTTAATCTATTTCTTTTTCTCTGAATTTGAAGACATTTCCAGGAATAAATTAACGTTATCAATCACTGATATATATAATACACTGGATGCAGGATTCAATTGAACGATCTGTGCCAACTTGAAGGCTTCGGAGCCGCCATGTTTGAGGGATGCTTTGGTTCGGGGTCATTCGGGACAGATCGGGATATGCGGGAGATTCAAATGTAGTAGGGAAGAGAACTAAAAAATATTAATAAAAATCATGTAAAATTCAGTTTATTGTCAATGAGTCAATTGACTAAAACTGGAAACTAAATAAAACTTAATAGAAAGTAATTACATAAATAAAAATAATCGAACAGTACAAAAAACGGAAATTTGATGGGATTTTAAATTGGTGGAATACACATTTTGTAAACACGTGGTTTAGAATATTTATCAATTGAATTATTATGAATTCTGATAAAACCTGCGATTTAGCTGAAACTGCTAGTTTTTAATTAAAAATTTTAATCTTTTTTGTTGAAAAAGCAAAAAAAATTAACAATAAAGTACAACTTTCGACAATTCGCAAATTTTTATAACTTTTTATTGATAATATGCGTTTTACTTTGTCGAAAAAATCTACAAGGTATTACAGGAAACTACAGGATTTTACATTTTTTAATTTGGGTGTTTGACGTCATAAAAATCTTTTAATTGTACGTAGAATTATTGTACATTGTTACAAATCTTTACAAAAAAATACAAGATTTCACCAAAGTTGCAATATTGGGAAACTGTTAATGAAATGTAAACTTGTGATTGAAACTTCATAAACTGTTCTTAATTCTAAAATAATTTCAAATTAATAAATTTATAATCAAACGCTCTTATTCAATTCCAAATCCTATTCAAATATTGTTTCAATCTAAGATATTCCATTTTTAACCATTTAATTTGTATTTTTTTAATTAATGAAGACTTTTTTGGGATATTCAGCAATATTTTACTTTCCAAACAATTTTAATTGTCCTATTTAACAAATTTTTAATATGTAAGTGAAATTATTGAATTTTGATGCATAAATAACAATTAAACAATTATCAATTTAGAGTAAATTTGAGTTAGTTTGAGAGATATTTACAAGTTTTGAGAAGATTCAAACTTAATTTAAAACTGGACAAAATTTCGAGAAATAAAATACTAAATTTAGATTTTTGAAGATTTCGAAATAAAATTTTGAAGCTTTTTATGGATCTTTAAAGGTTTTAAGAAAACAAAATAATTTTTAAGTTTGCTGAGAAGATTTATAATTATTTTTTATTTTGAAAACTTAATATTAAGAGCAAAATTAAAAAAGATTGTAAACAGAATGCAGATGTTTGAACATTTCGAACACAAAATTAATAAGCTTTTTAAGCAGTTTGAAAGGTTTTAAATGAATAAGAAATTCTTATTTTTTTTATTTAATTTTTAAATAATATTTAATAAAATTTTCAAAAAAGAACCTGGATGAGTTTAAGGTAATTTTTTTACTTTTGCAGGATTTTCAAGAAATTGTAGGAAAAATTCGAGTTGCTTAAAATGATACAATTAAAATTTTTTTTGTATTAATTCTTCAATTCACAGCACTGAAAATGATATCGTGGATTTCTGTTTTTTTAATCTTTTAACTGTACAATGTATAAAAGTTCAAATTTTGTAGTTTAACGACTTTTAATTTAAAAATTTTCAATTTTATTGAAAAGTGTTAAAAGCTTCCATTTTATACGCGTAAATTATTTAGCGTTTGAATTAAACAAATTTCAAGGTTTAATTTTTTAAGTTAAAAATTTTTAACACTTTTGTTTAAAAATACATAATTTTATTTGAAAATTCATCTGTTTGGTTAGAAATGTACTTATTTTGTTGAAAATTCGTCTTTTTCGGTTGAAGATTCCTCTGTTTTCGTAGAAAATTCAACTATTTGGTTTACAGATAACTTTTTTATCAAAAATCCATATTTACTGGTTGAAAATTCAACTGATTTGTAAAAATTGATCTTTTTGGCTGAAAAAGTCAACAATTTGGTTGAAAAATAACCTATTTTGTTGAAAAATCGTATTTTTTCAATGAAGTCTACTGGTTTTTATATTACATTTTTTTGTAGTCAGAAAAATTCAACCATTTTGTTAAAAGTTGAACTACTTTCTTAAACATATACTTTTTTGTTAAAGATTCATAATTTTGGTGAAAAATTCGTCTTTTTGTTAAAAAAATCCTTCTTTTTGATTACTTTTTGGACACATTATTGTTGCTATTTTACTATTTTTTTAAGCTTGAGCAGTTCCGAGCCCTGTATATATTTGTACCTTATACTTTTTTCTATGTAATTTTTATTGAACATTAATTCAAAGTTCGTATTCATGAATTGCATAATAATATTGGCATAATATTAATATTACTAATTATTTAACTTACGAACATGCCACAAGAGTTTGATTCCTTTTGCTCTTTTAAATTATTATCATTTGTATTATAATTTACATTCATTTTCTAATTATAATATCCATTACTCATATTTACAATTTCACCCCACTTTTTTTATCGACAGAAACATTATTTTGGTACAAATTGGCAGCTTTGAAAGGTTCCAATAAGTGTTTCACAATTCTAACGTATACAGATTTTTAGGATATTACAATTATTATATTGCTCACTTGTAAAAACTTCAAAGTTTTATTATACTTTTCAAGAGAAAACATAAATAAATATTCTAAACCACGTGTTTACAAAATGTGTATTCCGCCAATTCAAAATCCCATCGACTTTCTTTTTTTGTACTGTTCGATTATTTTTATTTATATAATTACATTTTATTAAGTTTTATTTAGTTTCCAGTTTTAGTCGATTCACTCATTGACAATAAACTAAATTTTACATGATTTTTATTAATATTTTTGAGTTCTCTTCCCTACTACGTTTGAATCTCCCGCATATCCCGATCTGGCCCGACTGGTCCCGAACCAAAACATCCCTCAAACATGGCGGCTCCGAAGCCTTCAAGTAGGCACACGCGTTTTCCATTGAATCCTGCATCCAGTGTATTATATATATATCAGTGTTATCAATACATTAGTTATATAAAATCAAAAAGGTATTATTATAAATACGAAATAATTTAAAAATTATTTGTAATTTAGATTTTTATCATATGTTTCAAAAACTAGGACAATGTTCCATAATATGGACTTTAACCTTCATTGATGCTAGAATCTTCTAGCAATTTTTTTATTTTGGGAACCACGTGGTGATTTGAGGTTAGCAAGAAAGAAAGGAAAAAATGAATACAGAACACTGTAATTTAATTAAAAATATTAATTATCCGCAGTAAGTAGGGTTTTCAAACTGATTACGGAAATAAGGTTGATTTTAATCACGGATCGCGATTTTATTTGCGAACTTCGAGGAGACGACGCGTGCATTCTCGTTTGACATTCGAAACTAAAACTTACAAGTGTCTACGCCGACGCAAGCGCAGAAGGTGTCAGACATGGCGGTAAATTTGAAATTGTACAGACTAAAAATTGTCTGAAAATAGAGAAAATTATAAAAATTGTAATGAATCTGCTATTGCACATTGCAGAATCAACAAGAGTTTTATTTAATAAGTTAAAACATTCTGTTTTACTGATCTAATAAATCTTTAAATTATACTTTTAAAATGATAATTCATCTAGTATCCGTAAGTACTTCTTTGATAATGTCACGGCTCTTAAAAGATGTTTAATTTCTACAAAAAAAGTATCCTGACCAGTGCCCGGTATCAACTAATTATGAATGTTGCTGAAATTGTCATGAAGTTGCCAACTGAAAGGACTGGCATTGAAAGAAAGAAAAATGTCTGCCGACAAATGGCCGAATGATGCATTTTTTTCTTAAATTTGTTTAAAAAAATAATAACATATAATCAACAAATTGTGAATTTTGCTAAAATTATCATGAAGTTCCTAATTTTAAAAATTGACATATAAAAACAACGAATTTTTCGTTCTACAAATGACTGATTAATGCACTTGTTTATTATATTTGTTTATATTATTAACAATTATAATCAACACATAATTTTTTTTATAAGACTGTGCGCCCCCCCTGTTTTCAACCATAGATTTTGGCGCGACCCCCTCCCCCCTTCAAATTGGTAACGTAGTTTACGGATAGCCCCTTATTCACACAGAAAAAAAAACAATCGCAAGCTCTAAATGGGGTAATATTAAATAAAATCGGAAACCCGCAGCGGTTTCTTATCAGCGACTATTTCGACGAGACTACCCGATCTCTTCTCTTGTGTTTCTAAGGATGTTGCGGTGAAAACAAAGACGTTATTCGCCCTCGTATCTTGGGGTTGTAAAATAACCGATGAACGAGACGAGGGCGGTTTCTTCGGGAGATCGAGGGGGTGGTAATAAATGAGATAAGCTCCGGATGAATTCCTGCTGGGTAAAGACATTATCGATGTGTTTCCTTCAAACGATTCAGGCACAACTTTTACCATCCCCTTCCCTCTTACCACCCTTCTATTTTTCATCCCTTTCTTCTTCTCTTATTTTTTTCTTCCCTTCTCGGAGTCTCGTTATTGAATCATTTCAATTTCAAGCGATGATATTCAGGAATAAACAAAATTAAAAGACTTAAAGTTAGGCTGTAGTCTTGAAAAAATAATCAATAATAATAATGGTTATAATAATAATGGTGAAAACTTCAAAAAATAATAATTTTTAGCGACTTTATTGCAAGATCCTAATTTGAGAATGCCTTAATTCAAAAATGAACCTGAGAATTCTCTAATTTTTAACGCTTCCAGTTTGAATTTATTTATTTTGAAAGTCTCTCCATAAATCAGGCTTTTCTAAAAAAAAAAAAAAAAAAACTTTACCTGAAACAGCAAAAATTGTAGGTCGAGTGGAACTTTAAAGAATGTCTTATGCTAAATGTCTCATAGCCCCCGAAAATCTGATTTCATGATTAAAACCTCTTTAATCAAATAATTTCTTGCTGATGATGTCATCAATGCAAGTTTAGTTCGGTGTGTGCTGAACTTGTTTTAATCGAATTTTAACCTGATTTCAGTCTAAGTTTTGATAAAATAATTAAATTTTCTACCAAATAGTTGAGTTTTTAACCTAATTGTTGAATTTTCAACCTACAAGGTTGAAAATTCTACCACAATTTTTTTTCTACCAATAGAAATTAATTTTCAAAAAAGAAATTAAATAGTTGATATTTTAACCAAAGAAAACGAATTTGCAACAGAACAGTTGAATTTTCAACCAGAGTTAAATTTGGAACAGAAAAATTAAATTTTCAACAAAATAGTTGAACTTTTAATAAAATAGTTGAATTGTTAACCTACGAGGACGAATTCTCTAAAAAAAATAATGAATTCTTAACCAAGAAGATTAATTTTATAACAAGAAGATTAATTCGCTACCAGCAGAAAGACGAATTTTCAAGAAAATACATGAATTTTCAAATGAACAGTTTAATTCTCAACTAAAAAAGGTTATTTTTCAGTAAAAAATATTATCAACAAAATAGACGAATTTTCAGACAAAGACATGAATTTTCAATTCAAATGTTGAATCTGCAATCAAGAGAATTAATTTTTAACAACATAGGTCAAATTTTAATTAAAAAAATGTTTAACATGAAGACGAATTTTCTACAAAACAGTAGAATTCTTAACCAGCAAACATTATTTTCTACCAAAAAGACGAAGTTTTAGAAGAAAAAATAATATGATTTTCAATTAAAGAGATGAATTTTCAATTAAAATTATAAGTCTTTCACGAAAAAATAAACGAAGTATTTCAATTCAAGACGGAATGTAAATTTTCTAACCGAAAAGATGAATATTCGGCAAATAAAGATTTTTAAGTCAAGAAAGAAAAAAAAGTTTCTCCAGACAGTTCAAACAAAAAGTTCATTTTCAACCAAACAGAGTTTTTATTAAAAAAGAAGAAATTTCAAATAAAATATTATTTTGCTACCAATAAAGACAAGTATTTAACTAAAATGATTAATTTTGAACTCAAAATGGGAAATTATATTATCCAAATTGTTGAACTTTCAAGCCAAAAGATGAAACAAAAAAACAAACAAATTTGACAAATTTGTTCAACTTTTACCCAAGCAGTTCAATTTTCACTTTAAGGAAAAAATCAGTTTTCAACCAGAAATGGAATAGTTGCAATTTCAGTAAAAAAATTATGATTTGGTTCGTTATCTAGTTCTATACAGCCACCCTTTATTTATCATCTAAAAAATTTCAATTATAGCGTTAATTGTCTGTTTTAAATCTAATAATTTTAGATTTGGATATTCTGACTTGTTTCGTTTTTATTTTAAATGTACAAAATTGTCTGGCTTTTTTAATTCATCAAAATCGCTGAATGTCAAATTAAGAGACTTGATATTTGTACAATTTCCAGTTTAAAGGATTTTTAATTAAAAGTTTTCGAATTAAGTGTCTCCAGAATAAAATCAAAATAATGGAAGATTAAGGCAATAATATATTAAATTGAAGCTTTCAAGATAAAACAATTTAAAAACTAAGCAGTGAAATTTGAATTATTTTTCATTTGAAAATGTTCCAAAATATTGAATATTTCAGACTAAAGAACAATAAAAAAAGAATTTCAAGTGAACAGGCCTAAAACAGTGTAATTTCAAACAGTGAAATCATAGCTACATTTTTTTTTGTATTCTTCATTTTTATTTTCAATGTAATATCTTAAAATTGAAAAGAAAATTTATTGGAATATTGTAAGAATTAATAATTATAAATTAATAATAATAATAAAAATTAATAATAATAATAAAAACTAATAATAATGGTGTTAAAAATATTAAAACCTTTCACAAGTTTTAATTTAAAAATCAAAATAAATTTATCTGGTTAAATTTTGATGTATTTAACAATTGGGAAGATGGCTATTTTTCAAACGATTCTAATTTGCATAAAATAATTAAAAATTTAAATGGTTTGATTTCGGATTCGTTTAATTTTCAACGTTCCATAGTAGAATTTTTATTTTTAATATTTTCCATTAGAAGTTAGTTTTTAATTAGATCGTTTTCATTAATAATTCGATTTTAAAGGTTTATAATAGAAAATGACGCCACTTTGAACGCCAAAAATTATTTTTGAGT
>CAKNYM010054298.1:134073-148703 GCA_932195095.1 Andricus curvator | reverse complement strand
TTTTTTACAAGGGTCAATGTGATTTTTTTGACATTTGTTTTTATACAGAAACTTTTAAATTAGCTGAATTTTACTGTATATTGTACTAATATTGTGAGGAACATAAATAATTAAAGTTGACGTGTGTCGGCATTTTTGAAAAAAAAAATTTCGCAAGGGGTGACTTACCCCCAAAGTTAATTTATTGCTTTCCGTGGTGTACCTCACCGATTTTATTCATTTTGTAATATTTTTTAGTACATAAAAAATAGCAGACACGTATTTTTTCACGTGTTATTTCGCTGATTCAAGGGGTGAAAACCACCCTTAAAGTTTCCCCCCAACAAATTTGTCTTGAATATCTCAAAAACAAATCAGAATTTAAAAAAAGTCAGATTATTTCTTACAGTAAGACGCTCATTGAGACATATTTTTTATGCCTAGGGCTTGCAACCCTTATTTTTTACGAGGGTCAATGTGATTTTTTGTCATTTGTTTTTATACATAAACGTTTAAATCAGCTGAATTTTACTGTATGTTGTACTGTTATGAGGAACATAAATAATTTCCGTTGACTTGTGTCAACGTTTTTGAAAAAATTCATTGCAAGGGGTGAGTTACCCCTAAAAGGGTTGAAAACCACCCTTAAAGTTTTCCCCCAAAAATTTTTTTTCTTGAATATCTCAAAAACGAATCAGCATTTTTAACCAAACAAATGTCAGATTATTTCTTACAAAAAGACGTTCGTCGCGACATATTTTCTATAGCAAGGGTTTGCACCCCTTATTTTTCACAAAAGTGGATGTGATTTTTTGACATTTTTTTCATACAGAAACTTTCAAAGCATCTGAATTCAACTGCACATTTTACTTTTATTAAGAAAATTAAAAATTAAAATTGACATGTTTTGGGTTTTTTGAAAAAAATGCATTGCAAGAGGTGATTTATCTCTACAAAATAATTTATTGCTTTTGGAGAATTAATTATAACATACTTTTCAAATTTCAATCTCGGAACGCCTATTCTGACATATTTTGCAACAAAAATAAAATAACATAAGCACCCTTATTTTGAGGAGATTTTACTGCTTCCATGAAATTTATGATTATTAGATTGTAAATAAAAACATTTTTTTTCAAATTTACTTGTATATTTTAGAATAAGCGTTCCAAGATTTAAATTAGAAACATACGTTGTGTAATAAGGGGAGGGGTAGTAGGGAAAGTGGGGTGAAATGAATTGAGGGAAAGCATGGGAAATAAGAGGATAGAAATTAGGGGAATGGGGGAGGTAGGAAAAATGAGGGGAAACGAGGAAAGTGAAAGTAGAGGAAATTAGAGTAAATTAGGGAATCTAGGAGAAATAAGAGCGAAAGTAGGTGAAGTAGGAGAAATAAGAGCGAAGGTAGGTGAAGTAGGCAAAATTAAAATCAAGGTAGTAGAGGAAATTAGGGGAAATGTGGGGTGAGTAGGAAAAGCAAGAGAAAATAAAGGGTGGGGAAAGTAGGTGAAATGAGAGGCAATGAGGTAAGAGGAATAAGAGGAAGTAAAGAAAAATTGGGGTAGGAGAAGTAGGAAAAGTGATGGGAAGTAAGGAGAAAGAGGGGAATGAAGTAGAGAAATTGGGGCGAATATGGGAAGTGAGGAAAAATTAGGGAAAAAGGAAGTAGAGTGAATAGAGAAAATAGGGTAAGTATGGAAAGTAGAGAAAATGAGAAGAAAAGAATTAGGGGAAATTAGTGAAAATGGGGAGAAGTAGGGGAAATGATGGGGTAGGGAAAGTGAGGGGAGTGAGGGTAGTAAGGAAAAATAAGGTGGTTGGGAAAGGAGTAGGGAGAAGAGCGAAATAAGTTCTGGGGAAGTAGGGGAATGCAGGAAGAGTAGGGAAGGGATGGTATGTAATTAGAATTTTAGTTTTTAACAATTACTTTGTTAAAGATGCACATATTCCCTTCTTTGAATCGAATCTTCTATTCTCTATAATTAAGGAATATTTTTAGTGGCCTTAAAAGATTTTAGACCCATTAGTATGAAATCAAATTTCACCCAATTAGGAAAGAAAAATTACTTGGCATAATATATTATATCCAGTATTGGTGTGGAGAGAAAGCAAACCCTTTGTTTTCTATTTAAATCTGTAGAATTCCTGAAAATAAAAAAAAGAATCCAACGACCAAATTTGGACAACCACCGTAAAATGCACCCATTGCAATTGAAAAAAAAAAAATTTCTTTGGTCAAAAATAAAAAAGAGGAGAGAAAAATGAGAAGGCAGCCAACCAAATCCCCTTCCTTCTCTTTTTTCAATTCTTCCGACTTTTTTACTTTTATTATTACCAAATCACAATACAAAAACATTCATAATGCATCTTTTTTTTTCTATTTCATTTAAAACATTACAAATTAGAAAATTACTCGCAACGTTATAAGGTGTAACTGTTGTAATAGCTTTAATTAGAAAAACAGAATTTAATAAAGGACTTATGTAACTATTCAGAATAAACTATTTATCATCGAAATATTTGAAGGAGCTTTCGACCATGTAGCATGAATACTTGAGCATGACTGAGTCCATTTTTTTATATTCTATTCAGGAATCTGAGAATCGTGGACTCCCCGAAGGGGCATTTTATTGACGTCCCTTCGTACCTTGATTTAATATAAAAGCACAAAGCACCACCTTTGACAGGTAAATCCCAAGTATTCGTCTCAGTTGCTTCCGATGAAACTTTTACTGCATCATATATTTTTACCATCCATTATAAAATGATATAAAAGATATTTATTCAAATCTTTAACTTTTAATATTGATTTTTTTACCTAAAACCATTTCTTATAAAAAAAAAGATCGGACGTTTTCATTAGAAAATTATTATGTAAAAAAAAAGAATGAATGTAATGTCTACTTGCTATTATAAAATAATAAAAATAATTTGGTTTTATCATTAAATATTAAATTCAATATATTTTTTCAACAATATATACAAATTATAACCAAGTGTCACGTTTACTGGGACCTTCACGATTAGTGGCACATTTACCTTATCAATTATCCAAAGTAATAGAAAAAGAAAAAAGGAGAATATTTATGATAATTGATGAAAATTCATATCTTAACTTCAGAATTATTATATAATACTTTTCTATAAAATATAGACAATAACGCGATTGTATTTTTGTATAAAAATACTAATTTTTGAAAAAAAACATTAAACAAACTGAAGTCGTCTGAAATTGTAAGTTAGATTTTTGAAAACAAATTATTTTTATTTAAAACAATAGATTTCACTAGTTTGTGAAATTAAAATTTGTTTCTGCCCACCGCATCTGAATATGATTTTTTAATGTATTTTGGACCACTTAACACGAAAATCACACACACACACACATTTTTTTATGGAGGCGTTTTTGAGATATCAATGTTCGAATTTTTTTATAAATGAATAAATGAATTTTTTGTATTTGCTTAAAAACCCGATTTCACGCAAATAAGCCGAATATAATATAAAATTGTTCAAAAAATGTTGATATTTTTTAAAATAATGTGATTTTGATTAAAGTACCGATTTCCAGTATAAAACGCCAACGAAACCAAAAATTATAGTAAAATTGTGAATTTAGTGATTCTGAATAATAATCTGAAGAATAGTGTTGATCTGAAAAATCTTATTATTTTTCAGAATTAATAATACCAATTTTTGGCAAAAAAACACTAACACGAATAAAATTGTACCAAACTGTTTATCTTCTTCAAATGTAATATATTTTTGTTTGAAATAACTGATTTCCAGTAAAAATATTAACATAACCTCAAATTGTTCGGAAATTTTACACTTACTATAAAAAAGTGTTGAGAAAGGGAAGGGGGAGGGCACAAGTCACAGAAAGAATCGTTACGATTCACACCAATTTTTGGTGAATAAGGCCAACATAACCTAAAATTGTTCGTACAATTTATCATCGTCATTTATCGTACAAATTATCTTTTTTAAAATCCAAATATTTTTGCTTAAAAGTAGCAATTTCTAGTATAATACGCCAAAGAAAGCAAAAATTATAGAAAGATAGTGAATTTAATGATTATAATAGATGATCTAAAAAATCCTATGGTTTTTAATAATTAAGAATATCAATTTCTGACAAAAAACACGAACACAAAAAAAATCGAGCCAAATTGTTTATTTTGTTCTAAATTCAATTATTTTTGTTCAAAATAACTTATTTTCAGTTAAAAACGTAAATATAACCTCAAAATATTCTAAAATTGTAATTCTTCCTCGAAATCTAATAATATTTTGCTAAAAATACCGATTTCATGTGTAAAACGTCATATAATATAATAAAAAATTGTTTAAGATTGTAAATCTTTTTTGAAACCTAATGATTTTTATTTAAAATAAGAGATTTCCGATGAAAAATGCAAGCGTAGCCTAAAACTGTTTAAAAATTCGTTATCTTCTTTAAAATTTGATTTTTTTTTTTTTAAGGTACCGATTTTCAGTATGAGACGCAAAAAAAATGGTGAGTTCAAAAAATACGTCACGCCTCAAGAGGGGGGGGGGAGGATCTCGGGTGTTACGTTAGTGATAAAGCTTTTTTGTACTTTTTTAACGGACCCTAAAATAAAATAAAATAGTTTTCAAATCGTAAATCTTTTAAATTTAATTATTGTTGGAAAATCTTGTTCCAGTGAAAAATATTTTTGTTGCAAAATTTTCAAAATACCAATTTTGTATGTGAAACGCTAGCCTGACCTATAATTGTTAAAAAAATGATGAAACTTTAAAATGTAATATATTTTGATTAGAATGATAAATTTCAGTGAAGAAAAAAATAATGCAACTACAAATTGTTAGAAATTGTAGGCACTATCATAAAATATGTAGGATATTCTCAATAATTCATTAAATAATTTGAAACTTTCAATTCATAGCGCAAGGGCAATAAACCCTTTGTCGTACCCTAAACATTATCCGATTTTCTTCGATTTAGAAATTGGTTTTTCATAGTAAAACTTTTTTCATAAGCATAATTCAAAGTTGATGCAACAGTATAAAAGATTCTTTGGTTCGAGAAAAATCGATTGACCTACACTATTAATACATTTTATTAAAGAGTAGGGAAGTTATGGTAATTTATATATTTTGAAAATCGGTTTTTTATAGTAAAACAGTTTTCATTATCATAATTCGAAGTTGATGAAAGAACAGAAAAGATGTGTTAATTCAAGAGGAATCGATTGACCTATAACATTAATTTATTTTATTGCAGAGTTAGGAAGCTATGGTAATGCATAATATTTGGATATACGGTTGTTTATAGTAAAACTTTTTTCTTCAACATAATTCAAAGTTGATGCAAAAATATGAAAGATTCTTTGGTTCGAGACAAATCGATTGACCTATAATATTAATATATTTTATTAAAGAGTAGGGAAGTTATGATAATTTATATATTTCGAAAATCGGTTTTTTATAGTAAAACAGTTTTCATTATCATAATTCGAAGTTGATGCAACAACAGAAAAAATGTGTTAATTCGAGAGGAATCGATTGACCTATAAAATTAATTTATTTTATTGCAGAGTGAGGAAGCTATGGTAATGCACAATATTTGGATATACGGTTGTTTATAGTAAAACTTTTTTCTTCAACATAATTCAAAGTTGATGCAAGAATATGAAAGATTCTTTGGTTCGAGACAAATCGATTGACCTATAATATTAATAAATTTTATTCAAGAGTAGGGAAGTTATGGTAATTCATATATTTTGAAAATCGGTTTTTTATAGTAAAACTTTTTTCATTATCATAATTCAAAGTTGATGCAAGAACAGAAAAGATGTGTTAATTCGAGAGAAATCGATTGACCTATCATACTGATACATTTTATTGAAGAGTAAGGAAGGCAATGTATAATATTTCAAAGTACGGTTTTTTATAGTAAAACTTTTTTCACTAACATAATTCGAAATTGATGCAAGAACGGAAAAGATTCCTTGATTCAACGCAAATCAATTGATCTATAATATTGATACACTTTATTGAAGATTAAGGAAGTTATGCTCATTTATAATATTTGAATCATCTGTCACTCAGAGAAAAAGTTGTTTTGAATCAAAACCATCGTCCTCTTGCCTGTTTGGTTTTGAACGACGTGAATATATTTTTACACAAATATAATTATTTGGCTGCAAGATTAGGTGAAGTTAGTAGCTTAAGGACAATTTTTGCTGCGAAAGGATTCCTGCTGAGACAAATTAAAATCCTCTCAACCTTAAGTTTAAGAGGAAATTTCATGTACGTCAAAAAACATCCTTTTGCCATAAGAGAATATTTCTCTGAGTGGTTTCAAACAAAAAAACTGTTTTGATCGACATAATTCAAAGTTGACGCATGAATAGAAAAGACTTTTTGATCATAAATTTTCAAATAGAATAGTTCTGACAATTTTTGTAAAGAAATCATAAAGCTGGGAAAGGGATAAGGTGCGACAGAACTTCTCCCTTACGTTTTCAAGCTCCAAAAATTATCATTTCATATACAAGATTTGATTTGTCTTTGTACTCAAAAAATTTTCTGTATTACTTTGTAATTTTGTATTTTTCGTAAATTTCTATTTACAAATTGATCTAAATAAAGACTTTGTTTTCTCTATTATTGAGAAAAATAACTATTTCAATATTTGAAACTAAATTTTTAACAAAGTTTCGGTTAGACTGGTTTGATATGATGGAAATCTTTTTGAAGGCCTAATACCAGTATTTTTGATGTTATATTCAACAGAGGTCTCTGTTATAGAATCGTTGATAAGTAGATAATCTCCTATATCAAAATTAATTTTTATTATGGGAAATTAAATTAAAACGCGAGGAATTAAATTCTAAAAAATTCACTGCGAACTGGATTTGAACCAGCAACCAACTCATTACATGTGAGGTGCTCTACCAATTGAGCTAAACTTTTTTTTAAAACTTAGTTTCAAATATTGAATTAATAACTGGCCTCAAAATAATAACATCTCTAAAAATAATAATTTCGATCGAAATTAAGGAAATACAAGTTCTGAAATTTTCACTGGTGAACTGTGATAGCTCAATTGGTAGAGCAACTAACATATAATGAGTTGGTTGCTGGTTTAAATCCAGTTCGCAGTGCATTTTTTAGAACTTCTCGCGTTTTAATTTAATTTCGCATAATAAAAATTAATTTTGATATAGTAGATTATCTACTTGTCAATGATTCTATAACAGAGACCTTTGTTGAATCTAACATCAAAAATACTGGTATTAGGCCTTCAAAAAGATTTCTAAAAATAACTAATGTTTCCTCTATCAGGAAGCAAATACATTTGCTAACGGGAAGCAAAGTGCTCTGAAATGAGCGCCATATAATTATGAACACAAACAAAGTGGAAACACTCGAGATCGAATTCCTAGCTAGTTTCTTTTATTGTACTTAATAATACCTTCCTGTGTTTTATTGAATATTCGTCCTTTTTGGTAGAAAATTAATCTTCTTGGTTGAAAATTCATATTTTTCCTTGAAAATTCAACAGTTTGTTTTAAACTCAACTATTCTTGAAAATTGGTCTTTTTTTGGTTAAATTTAACTGTTTTTTATTTAAAATTAGAATCTTTTTTGGTTGAAATTTGAATTATATTACATTTTTTGTTGAGAATTCATCTTTTTCAGTTGAAAAGGTAACTCCTTCGTCAAAACTGTAACTCTTTTGACAAAGATTAATTTTTTTGGTTGATGATTCATCATTTGAATTGAAAATTTATCTCTCAAGATTTAACGACCTTGTTGGAAATCAATTTTTCTAACTGCAAATTTAACTATTCCGGTTGAAAATTTAACTATTTTGTTGAAAATTCGTTTTTTACATTCTCATTCTAATGAGAAGGTATTGGTTTTATGTAAAATTTGACATAGTCGGTTTTCATCAAATCTCCACGTTTTGAGACCCCCTGAGCTAGAAAAAAACGATTTTTACCAAGGTGTCTGTCTGTCTGTAGTCTGTAGTCTGTCTGTCTGTCTGTAGCCACGATAACTTTCGAAAAAATGATCAGATTTGATTGAGCTTTGGCACACTTTTTTATGGCCGAAAAAGAGAGAACGAGTTCGTTAACCAGCTATTTTGGATGAAAATTCAAAAAGTGAGCACATTTTGTAAATTTTTGAGACCACTTTTTTTGAAGATTTGAAAATTCTATGTATGGTTATTAGTAGTACGCAAAATGAAGAACAAAATACTCTAATGACTTTTCGTGATAAAACAAAAATTACTGGAGTTATAGCATTTTCAAAATTCCAAAAAACAAACGAAAATGTACATTTTAAGCCGAAAAACGCACGATATGAAAAAAAGTCAAGAGGAGAAAAACGTTGCTCTTTGAACGCCCTATAATATTTTCATAACAACTTTTTGAATTTTTTGAAAAATAAAAAATTCAAATTTTGATCGCACAAAAAAATAATCAAAAATTCCATTTTGCTGTGAAACTATGCAAGATACGAGAAAAGATCATTCCACCAAAATTGTGCACCCAAAAAAGATCTACAAATTTCTTATCATTCACTTTTTGATATGACGCGTAGTTTTTGTTTTATTCGTAAAAAACAGCATTGAAAATAGAAAAATCAAATGCACAGAACCGAGCGTGGAACGCAAGGTTCAAATGATTTTCAAATCAAATATGAAATATGAAATATATTTCATGAAAATTCTTTGTACCTTTTGGGTATACAATTCTACTATTCCAGTTGAAGATTCGTTATTTCAGTTGAGAATTCATCACACTGGTTGAAAATTGAACTGTTTAATTGAAAATCCGTTTTCTTTTTGTTAAAAATTAATTTGTTTAACTTAACCATTCTTTAAACATTCTATTTTTTGTTTAAAATTCTTCTCTATTTTTTTTTTGTTGTAAAATTCAACTGTTGGTTAAAAATTTATCATTTCCAGTTGCAAATTCAACAACCTGGTTGCAAATTCATATATTGTGTTGAAAATTCATATTTTCCTGTAGAAAATTAATCTTCATGTTTCAATATTTATCTGTTTGGTTGAAAATTAAACTATTTCAGTTAAAGATTTATCATTTTATTTCAAAATTGATCACTTTGGTTGAAAATTCCATTATTTTGTTGAAAATCCGTTCTTTTTTAATTCAAAATTAATTTGTTCTACTTAAAGTTTAAGTATTATACCGGATGTCCAAAAAGTCCCGGGACGGCTGAATATTTCCTCGGGTAAGATATTTTTCAGGGCGGTCAAGGTCATTCTTGAAGGAACTTTCAACAAGGAATTCAATGGTGACCTTTATTTTGATCTTGACCATGACCTTCACGGTCATTTCAAAGTCAAATTGATTTTTTAAATGGGATCCTCTATTTTTGACCCCGGCAACTGAGAGAGCGGAAAGTTTTACGTCCAGATATGACTTTGACAAATCGAAAATTTGACCTGGAAAGGTCAGGGCAAGGTTAAACAACGTGCAGCAGGATGGCTCGACTGGCATGCATTTTTGAAGAAAATGTCCTGGTGAAGGTTCTGGTCATAGACAAGGTCAAAGTCACCAATCGATCGGGAGTATAAAATGCTACAACTCTTGCGTTGAACATTTTCTTCATAAATGCATGCTGGTCGAGTCATCCTGCTGTACGTTGTTTGACCTTGTCCCAGGTCAAATTTCAGATTACTCAAGGTCATATCTGGACGTAAAATTTTCCGCTCTCTCAGTTCCCTGGGTCAAAAATAGAGGTTCCTATTTAAAAAAATCAATTTGACCTTGAAATGACCGTGAAGGTCATGGTCAAGATCAAAATAAAGGTCACCATTGAATTCCTTGTTGAAAGTTCCTTCAAGAATGACCTTGACCGCCCTGAAAAATATCTTACCTGAGGAAATATTCAGCCGTCCCGGGACTTTTTGGACACCCTGTATAATAATAACATAACATAAGCTGTATTAATAGAATACAAAAACAAATATCTGAAATGATTGAAATTTGTGAATACACGAGATAAAACAAATTATAGGTATCAAGCCTTCTAGCTCGGACAAGTGACAGTCAATTTTCCCGAGTTTGGAGGTTACATAATTAAAATTATTTTTTCGTGTTTGAAAATTCAGAACCATACTTGCTTTTTATTTCGATGAAAAGCCTAACTTTCATGCTTATTAATATAATAATCTGTACTCGAAAATATACTTTTAAATTATTTATAAATCGAATTATTTGTCAAACTGTTTCATAATTGGGAAATGTTTCATGATAGGTACCTTTACCTTGAAATAGCTCTCAAAACTAATAGAGAAGATAAAAAAGTGACCAGAATTGATAAAAATATTTGTTTCGCAGAGTTGATGCTTTCAATAGGTGAGCTGAAGTAAAAAATTGGAAGAAGCGACATGCAGTAACTGAGTCACGTCCTGTCTTTCTGTTTAATATCCGCTTAACCATCAGAACGGGTCTTTGATCTCTTTATTAGATTTTTACGGGCGATTACATTGGCCAGCCGCTGGCTATCTTCTAGATTTTCTCTTGTGAGAAACGATATTTTCCTTGTTTCGTGAAACTTCTTCCCTGTATTTCCTTACTTTCCTCTTTCCGTTAGAACCTAACCATCTCTGCGAGAGGTTCAGGTTCAGCCATACTTGGAGTAACGAAGTTGATTGGCTTCGAAGGAAGATATTGTTCTTGTTTAGAGCGAAGTTGACTCCAGTTACTCGATGCTGGTCTCACTCGCTCCTAATTAGGTTTAAGAGATTATAGAATTGTTTCGCAAAGTCGATTACGAGATTGCAATGTTACCAAAGGGAGACTGCTGAGTGGGCATCGATTTCACGGTACGACGCGACGCTGACGCTTCAAGCAACTGCAAAAACTTCACGTCCTTGACTAAAACCAGACAGTCTTCTTTACTTTTTGTTTTATATTTTATTCTTTTATTTTTATCAAAGTTGTGAAAACATCAGAGCCTAAAAGTTTTCACATTTCGGACTACACACCTTTTAAATATCGCCTCCGCCCCGCAAACTGCCTTTTTCCATTAATTCACTTCTGATGTTAGATATTGTCGATGAATGGTCCAATAATTTTCTGGAGAAACGAGGAAAAATCTGCCTCGGCCCGCAATTGAACCAGGAACGCCACTATTCACGAGTGGAGCGTTTACCAATCACGCCACTTATTAGTTTGTTCATTTTATTCATGTTCATGGTTACCGAAACTGAATTATTCATTTTAAGTTGATTTTTAGAGATGTACCAGATTAAAAAAACATTAATAGCTATATTTTCAGTCTTGATTTTTGAAAGACATTATTAATTGATTGTCTCTATTATACTTTAGAATGCACAAAACTATATAATTAATTTAAAAATAATAAGAAAACAACTTTGAAAAAAAAATTGTAAATAAACTTGTACACACCTTTTGGATAACATCATTTGTAAAAAACAGAAATAGACTGTTTTCAAAAACCGCGCAGATAATTATTCAAAATTTGGTCTAAAAATGTTTACGGGTTGCCAAAGAACCATAATCAGAAAATTCCATCTGCAGGCACCCTTCAAGTAAATTTGGTTTATCCTCAACATGTAATAAATAGCACCAAAAAAATAAAAAAGTAAACTAGCTTCCCGTTAGCAAATGTATTTGCTTCCTCATAGAGGAAGCATTAGTTATTTTTGTCAATAATAGACAAACCAAAGTCTTCATTTTGCTCTATTCGAAAATAGAAATTTACAAAATAATACAAAAAATTTTTTTATTACAAAGGCGAATCAAATTTTGTATTCGAAATGATAATTTTTCGAGCTGGAAAAGGGAAGGGAAAAGTTCTGTCGACCCCAATCCCTTTTCCAACTTTATGATTTCTTTACAGCAATTTTCAGAATCATTCTATTTGGAAATTTATGATCAAAAAGTCTTTTCTATTCATGCCTCAACTTTGAATTATGTTAATGAAAATTTTTTTTCTGTTTAAGACAGATAATTCAAATATTATAAATGAGCATAACTTTCTTAATCTTCAATAAAGTATATTAATATTATAGATCAATCGATTTTTCTCGAATCAAAGAATCTTTTCCGTTCTTGCATCAATTTTGAATTATGTTAGTGAAAAAATTTTTACTACAAAAAACCGTGTTTTCAAATATCATGCATTACCATAGCTTCCTTACTCCTTAATAAAATGTCTCAATGTTATAGTTCAATCGATTCGTCTTGAATCAGCACAAATTTTCTATTCTCGCATCAACTTTAAATTATGGAAATGAGAAAATTTTTACTATAAAAATCGATTTTAAAAATATATAAATTACCATAACTTCCCTACTCTTTAATAAAATGTATTAATATTGCAGGTCAATCGATTCCTCTCGAACCACGAAATATTTTATATCATTGCATCAACTTTGAATTGTGTTGAAGAAAAAAGTTTTACAATAAAAAACCGTATTTTTAAATATTATGCATTACCATAGCTTCCTTACTCTTCAATGAAATGTATTATTATTATAGGTCAATCGATTTGAGTCGGATCAACACATATTTTCTATTCTCGCATCAACTTTAGATTATGAAAATGAGAAAATTTTCCCTGTAAAAATCGATTTTAAAAATATATAAATTACCATAACTTCCCTAATCTTCAATAAAATGTATTTTATTTATAGGTCAATCGATTCGTCGCGAATCAAGGAATCTTTTATAATCTTGCATCCACTTTGAATTATATTGAAGAAAAAAGTTTTACTATAAAAAACCGAAATTTCAAACATCATGAATTACCATAGCTTCTTTACTCTTCAACAAAATGTATCAATGTTGTAAGTCAATCGATTCGTCTTAATTCAAAACAACTTTTCTATTCTCTTATCAACTTTAAATTATGAGAATGGCAAAATTTTTGCTATAACCATCGATTTTTAAAATATATAAATTATCATATCTTCTCTACTCTTTAATAGAATATATTAATATTATAGGTCAATCGATTCCTCTCGAACCAAAAATCATTTATGTTCTCGCATCAACTTTGAATTATGTGTAAGAAAAAAGTTTTACTATAAAAGACCGTATTTTCCACTATTATGCATTACCATAGCTTCCTTACTCTTCAATAAAATGTATCAGTGTCAATGTCAATGTCAGGTCAATCGATGCTTCTTGAATTAACACAACTTTTCCATTCTCGCATCAACTTCAAACTATGAGAGTGAGAAAATTTTTACTATAACAATCGATTTTTAAAATATATAAATTACCATATCTTCCCTACTCTTTAATAACATTTAATATTATCATAGGTCAATCGATTCCTCTCGAACCAATAAATATTTTATATCCTCGCATCAACTTTGAATTATGTTGAAGAAAAAAGTTTTACTTTAAAAAACCGTATTTCCAAATATTATGCATTACCATAGCTTCCTTACTCTTCAATAAAATGTAATAATATTACAGGTCAATCGATTCGTCTCGAATCAACATATCTTTTCTGTTCGTGCATCAACTTTGAGTTATATTAATGAGATAAGTTTTACTATAAAAACCCGACTTTCATAATATATAAATTACCATAACTTCCCTACTATTCAATCAAATGTATTAATATTATAGGTCAATCGATTCGTGTCCAACCAATAAATCTTCTATATTCTTGCATCAACTTTGAATTAAGTTGAAGAAAAAAGTTTTACTATAAAAAACCAAATATTATGAATTACCTTAGCTTCTTTACTCTTCAACAAAATGTATCAATGTTGCAAGTCAATCGATTCATCTTAATTCAAAACAACTTTTCTATTCTCGTATGAACTTTAAATTATGAGAATGGCAAAATTTTTGCTATAACCATCGATTTTTAAAATATATCAATTATCATATCTTCTCTACTCTTTAACAGAATATATTAATATTATAGGTCAATCGATTCCTCTCGAACCAAGAATCATTTATGTTCTCGCATCAACTTTGAATTATGTGTAAGAAAAAAGTTTTACCTTAAAAAACCGTATTTCCCAATATTATGGATTACCATAGCTTCCTTACTCTTCAATAAAATGTATCAGTGTGATTGTCAATGTCAGGTCAATCGATGCTTCTTGAATTAACATAACTTTTCCATTCTCGCATCAACTTCAAATTATGAGAGTTAGAAAATTTTTACTATAACAATCGATTTGTAAAATATATAAATTACCATATCTTCCCTACTCTTTAATAAAATGTAATATTATTATAGGTCAATCGATTCCTCTCGAACCAAGAAATCTTTTATATCCTCGCATCAACTTTGAATTATGTTGAAGAAAAAAGTTTTACTTTAAAAAACCGTATTTCCAAATATTATGCATTACCATAGCTTCCTTACTCTTAAATAAAATACATCAATGTTATAGGTCAATCTATTCTTCTTGAATTAACACAACTTTTGCATTCTCGCATCAACTTTAAATTATGTGAATGAGAAAATTTTTACTGTAACAATCGATTTTTAAAATATATAAATTCCTATATCTTCCCTACTCTTCAATAAAATGTATTAATATTATAGTTCAATCGATTCCTCTCGAACCAAGGAATTTTTGATATCTTCGCATCAACTTTGAATTATGTTGAAGAAAAAAGTTT
>CAKNYM010054298.1:107224-129300 GCA_932195095.1 Andricus curvator | reverse complement strand
AATTTTTAAAAATCATTCAAAATCTAAAAAAATTGCCTTAAAATCTTACAAATTTTCCTAGGAATTTTAAGAAAATTTGTTCATTTACTTGAAACCTTTCGAAATTTGCTTTCAAGCTTCTAGAGTTTTGGTTTGGAATTTAAGAAAACTGCATTTTTTTAAATATTTCACAGTTTAAAATTCTTTTTCAATCTCTTCAAATCTTCTAAATATTTCTTGAATTTACTTAATTTATTTTTTAATTTTTTGATGTTACCAAATTGAAACATCTTTTTTTTAAATTTTCTACACTTTTTCGAAATTTGAGGAAATCTTTTGAAATTATTTGAAATTTTTTCAATTTTCTCTTCAAGTTCATTTTTAAAAATAAAAAATGATACAAAATTTTCCCATAAATCTTAAGAAAATTCGACTTTTAATCCTTTTAAAATTGTTAAACCGTCTAATATTTTTAAATTATTCCATTTTTTTTTAATTTTGCAAAATTAAAAAAATTGTCTTGAAATCTTTCAGATTCTTCTTTGAAAATTTTAGAAATCATTTGAAATCTTGTTAAATATTCTCATAACATTAACTTTTCGAAATAAAAAATTCATTTTAATTTTTCCTAGGAACCTAAAGATTTTTTTTCATTTTCTTGAAACCTTACAAAATTTCTTTTTCAAGCTTTTATTATTTTTGAATCATTCAAAAACTTCTAAGTATTTCTTAAACTTATTCAAAGTTGTCCTAAAATTATATATTATGGAAACATTTTTCTCTCAAATTTTTTACACTATAATGCGGAATGGAAACCTCGAACTATTACAAAAAAGTCATAATTTTACCTATAGAAATCAGAAAATAAAATGAAAAATTTCTTTTAATATTTTCACCTGACTCGAACAGAGTTCGTAAATTATATTTCCAATTATTTTTCATTCATTTGTTGCCAGAAATAAAAAAATTTATTTAAAGATGAAGATCATTTTTAGTACTTAGAATCATCCGATCGACTTCTTCTAGGGGTCAAATTCAATTATTTGACTTATATTAAGAAAAAAAAGGAGCGTGTGGCAGTGGGGTCATACGGCAGAAGTGAAACTTTGCGGCATTAACTTGGACATTTTTCGTGAAGAATCTTCATAATTTTTTAGCAGATCGCACAGTAAGAGAGTACAGAGAGAGAGAGCATCCCCACTAGTGCGTTGCAGTAGTGGGGATGTTGAAGAGGAGTCTTTAGAGCAATTGCGAATTCCCGCACAAAAGGGAAACGCGATTACAGAGAAAAAGTATAGAAAGTATACTTTAATTCAATTTAATCAAATTTAAATTTGGTTCTACAAAAATTTATACAATAACACGAAAAATCCAATTTCTCATAATCCATTTTTTGCAGAAACGGTGCTCGTGAGGTTTAATTTATTCGTGGAATCAGCCGCTGGTTTTGATTGATTGACCGATACGTGAAAATCAGCGATCGGTGAGTAATTAAGGTTATTAAATTTAATAAATTTACCAGAGATAGGACGGTAATATGTGGAAATAAAAATTCCTGAAATTGGAACGATAAGCGTAATACTGGTATTTTACCTTTGAAATTTATATTACGAATTTTATACAGCACACAAATTAAAAAGAAAAAAATACCAGCGAAAAAATTAATTTGAATTTGTATGTCTACATTAATTCCAATATTTATAAATTAGCAATAAATGCGCTCACTTGCAGCGCACATTGACTTCTCTCGTTTGCATTTCCCAAACGCAGAAAATTTATTAAAGCGCAAAAAACCATTTGAAAATACTTAATTAAAATTTTGTTAATATTAAGTTTTTGAACTTTTCAAAGCAATAATTAATAATTTTTAATTGAAATCGTTTGAAATCTTGGAAATTTAGATAAGGTAAAATTTTAAAAAGGACACTATTTGAAATGGAATGAAAAGGAATTGAATTTGCCTCATTTCTAAACGAAAACTTTTAAAATTTATTAATTGGAAATTAAGAAAATTTCAATCAGAAGCTCTCAAAATTAAAAAATTTCAGACTAAAATGTTGAAAATTAGACAAATTCATTAAGAAAAGCTGGAATCGAAATTATTATTCTATTTTTAATTGAAGAATAGCGGAGTTGAATGATTTCAGAATAAAATTTAGGAAACGGAATAATTTTAAAACGCTAAAAATGGAATATTTTCAGGAATAAAATCTTGAAGATTGGATTATTTTAGGTACGAAGGAATTTAAATTGTGTTATTTTCAGTTCAGGGCTTTCAAAATTGAATAATATAACATTGCAAACTTTTGAATTTAAATAATTTTCCATTCGAAGCGACTAAAATTTGACAATTTGAAATTGCAAACTAAATTCAATTTTTCAAATTCAGAGCTTCTGAAATTCTAGAATTTTAAATTTTTATTGCATAAAAAAATTATAATTCAATATTAAAATTGTTTGCTCTAATTTTTTGAATAAAAAATAAATTCACCGTTATTTTTACCGTGCAGAATGAACAAATTTTCAATCATAAACCTTTAAAATTGAATAAAAAAAAAATAAAACATTCAAAATGAAATAATTGTAAATCGGAAACTTTAAAAATTTTAATTATTGTAAATAAGTTTAAATCATTTATTAGTGAAAGAATATTTAATTGTTAATTTAAATTTTGAAAATGTCACCATTCAAATTTTCAATGCAAAATGAAAAATTTTTGAAGGGGAAATATTTATAATGTAGAGTTGAACAGAAAAATGCAGAACTCGAAAATTGTAAGCACAAGAAATTAATGAAATTATTCAACCACTGAGATATAAATTTCAGAAGGTTTGATTTCTATCTATTTTAATTTTAAATAACTTAATATTTTTTCAATTTTAAATCATTTTATTTTTAATATTTCATTTAGAATTATGATTTATTCTTTGAATTTCCCAATCAAATATTTTTAAATTTCAAATGAGTCATTTTTTAAAATTCATTAACTACAAATCGGACAACTTTTAACCATTCAATTCAATTTTTTTCAAAGCTGTGCTCAAAATGTTAAATATTACAGAAAATTTTGAAATAAAAAATAATTTAATTTTCAATGGCTTTATCTAAAATTTTATCATTTTTTAAAACCGAAAATTCTGAAATTAATAAGCTTTTTGATTTGATATTCTAAGTTTTCAAAGATTTGAAAAAATCAAACAATTTGGTACGTTTAAAATTGAAACCACAAACAATTTATTATATTTAAAACTAAAATTATTTGATTTAAAAATGACTATGAAGGTCTTCCATATAAAATTCTGTACTTTTTCAGGATTTAATCATGAAATTGTGCTTACATTTTTAATATCTAAATTTGCAATTACATATTTGTGAAATTTGAAACTGGAAACTTTTAAAAATTTAAGAAAATTAAACAAAATATTTTTGAATACAAGCATTTATATTAAATTTTTAATTTGATTGCTGTCAAAAAATTATTTTTGCCGTTATAAATTGAATTTTAAATATCTTCTGTACATTTAAAATTTAATTATTCTGAAAACTTTGAAAATCATATTTTCAAATTAACAAATTGAAGACTTCGTTTAAAATTGAAGAAGTCATAAATTAGAATCTTGAAACAACGTTGCTCAAAATAATTAATTTTTAAATTGTGTATCACGATTTTTGAAATTCAAACATTTTAATTTAAAGTGTAAAATCATTAACTTAAATATCAGCGATAAAGCATTAGCTTGAATGAAAAAAATTACATCTTTTTGTATTAACATAACTAAGAATAATATAATAACAATTTTAAATCTCATTTGGAAGGAAATAATTTTTTTTACTTCCTTACAATTTTTCTATAATAAGTAGTTTAAAAAAAATTAATTATTGTAATGAGTAAGTCTATATGAAATTCTTATAGAAAAATGTGGAAAAACCCTGGTGGAAAAAATTTTGACAAGAAAGTACAATATTTATGCAACTGTAATTTTTTGTTAAAAACTGTAATTTTTTGTTAAAAACAGTACTTTTTTTGTAAATAAGTGTATAAGATTTACCAAAAAACTACAGTTAAATAGAAATGGCTAATTTTTTCTTGAATTTTCTTGTTGAAAAGTAAAAAAAAATAACAATAAAGTATAAGTTTCTACAATTCAAAAATTGTTATAACTTGTTATAAATATTTTTTTACTTTTTTGTAAAAATTTACAAAGTATTACAAGAAACTACAGGATTTTACATGTTTTGAATTTGCGTTTTTGAAGTCATAAAAACAAGTTTAATTTCACGTAAATTATTGTAGAAATATTAAAGTCTTTACAAAAAAATACATTGCAGGTTTTAATGTTAAAAATATAAATTTCTCAATTTGAAAGTAGATTATTATTATTGAATTTTTAGGGATAAATAACAATCAAACAATTATCAATTTAAAAAATTTTCAGTTAATCAAGAGATATTTAAAAGTTTCAAGAAGATCCAAACTTAATTTGAAATTGGAAAAGATTTCGAAAAATAAAAAACCTAAATTCAGATTTTCAAAGATTTCGAAATAGAATTTTAAAGCTCGTTAAGTATCTTTAAAGGTTTTAAGAAAATATGAAAAGTTTCTCAAGATTGCTGGGAAAATTTTCAAAGATTTTTCATTTTGAAAAATTAATTTTAAAAGAATATTTGAAAAAAAATTTGTAATAATTAATGACAATTAAACAATTCTTTATAAAAAAATAATTGAATAATTTAAAAATATATTCAGAAGTCTTGAAAAGATTTTAAAATATCTCAAAACGTGAAAATATTTCAAACTTTTGAAAGAACAATGTAGATTTTTGCAGATTTCGAACACAAAATGTATAAGCTTTTTAAGCATTTCGAAAGGTTTTAAATGAATAAAAAGATATTATCAAAATTCTCAGAAAAAATAACAATAATTTGTATTTGAAAAATTAATTGGAAAAGAATATTTAATAAGATTTCAAAAATTTTCAAAAAAGAATGTGGATGATTTTAAGGTAGTTTTTTACTTTTGAAGGATTTTCAAGAAATTGTAGGAAAAATTCGAGTTCCAAAATAATAAAATTATTATTAGATTCCTGGAAAATTTCGTAATTATTTTAAAAAACATTAAGACAATCTTTAAAAAGATTTAAGAACGAATTTTAATGTATACAATGATATTTCCAGCTCAAAATTGCCTAAAATGATATAATTTTGAAAATTGATAAATTTTATGATTCATTCTTCAATTCATAGTATTGAAAATGATAGCGTGGATTTATATTTTTTCAAATCTTTTAACTCTACAATGTACAAAATTTTGCAGTTTAACGGCATTTAATTATTTTTGTTATTTTTGAAAGTTCAAATTATTTGCAGTCAAAAAGTTATTTTTTCACCTAGAAAGACAAATAATGATAACATTGTAATGAAATAATCTCAAACGACATATATTGTCCAGTCCATTGCTGTAGATTTGAAAAAAAAATTTTAACGTAAGGTTTTTTTTCGTTTAATAACGATTATTTATTATTGTCTTTTAATATTTCAATAAATTCCTGTAGATTCTCGTTGTTGTACATTTTTTTTGTAATTTTTTGCATACTCTTGTAGGAAATTAAAACTACAATAAAATATAACAATGTACAAAAAATTACATAAAAAGTACCAAATTCGTCTCAATAACAAAGAAAAGTTGCACTTTCCTGTAATGTTGGTTGTAATTTAATATATTTATTTTTCGATTCCTGCAAAAATAGTTTTAGTTTTCTGTACCTTTTTGTGAAAATGTTTCCATCAGGGAAGTAAGAAGAAATTATTTTCCTTAAAAATGATTTAAACATTTTTAATTAAATGATGTACAATTAGCGTAATGTAAAAGAGGATAATTCTATTTTTTGGTGGAAAAATTTTTTGACTAAAAAGGTACAGCTTAGGCTTGTGTGCGTGTTCAGATGCAAAAATAATTTATTTTTATTTTGTTTGGTTTAGCCATAAAATATGGTTATGATATGGATACCATAAAATACCATAAAAAATTGGGTTGGGTCAGTAAAATATTTTGGTAAACCAAACAACATTTATTTTGATTCAACCAAAATTTCATGTAAATAGTTTTAAAATCTAAGAATTTTAAATTAGATTAAAATAAAATTCAAAATCTTATTTAACGTCCAATTGTCAAGTTAATGTATAGATTTCCTGAAAATAAAAACAAGAATCCAACGCCCAAATTTATACAACCACTATAAAATGCTCCTATTGTAATAAAAAAAAAAATTTTCTTTAAAAAAAATAAATAAATAAAAAATAATTTTTTTTTTCTTGGACAAAAATAAAAAAGAGGAAAAAAGAATGAGCAGACAACCAACCATATCCCCTTCCTTCTCTTCTTCCTTTATTTTTTCTTTGGTTTTTTTTTATTTTTATTATGATCAAGTCACAATACAAAAACATTCATATAATTTACCAACGTTTCGGTGCTCATACAGCACCCTTATCAAGGTAAGAAATATTAGAGCAGGTAGGAACAGTGACGAACCAACGACCAAAGAAATAAAAAAAGAGAAGGAAGTTTATGTTGGTTGCCTTCTCCTTTTTGCTTCCTCTTTTTTATTTTTGTGAACAAATTTTTTTTTTTTTTGAAATTTTTTTTTTTCAATTACAATATGAGCATTTTATGGTGATTCTCCAAATTTAGTCGTTCGATTCTTGTTTTCATTTTCAGGAATTCTATACAGTAAACAGTTTTTTTCTTTCAAGAAAATTTCTTTCCGAGTATGAATGAATGAATTCGAAGATTATTATTAGTTAACAATTATAGAATTCTTTTTTTTTGAAATTCGAAATTAAGGAAGATCTGGAGATATAAGTGTCATGTAACGACTGGAATTTAATACATGCAAGTGGATATAATAGGTCAGCACGCAGGCCTCCCATTAAAGCCGTCGGATTGATTTTCCACCTTTCAATTTGATCCGATCAAATTTCGTTGTTGGTATAATTGAATTGCGACTGTCTGCTCGACTCGGCCGCAAATTGGCCGAATTGGCTGGACGGCCAATCGCCCAATAATAAAAAAGGATAAAAACACCTAAATTCATGCGAGAAAGAACTGCAGGCAATGTAAATTTAGCTACCAACACTCACATATTCGAACTTTATATACATATGGACGTTTTTTCCACTCGATTATAAAACAATCAAAATTTATTTCATCCCTCTAATTAATTCAATCAAACTACAACCAAAGTACACGCTAGGAAAGATTTTCTTATCAACTGTCGTGAATACGATATCCTTCCTTGTAATATTACTAACTCGACTAAAAATATCTACAATCTGTCTTTTCATAGTTATTCTATTAAAAAAAGCTTTAATATAGAAAAATTGCAACGACAAATATGTAAAATGGAAATTTCTGATGTACACAATCATCTACATTTTTGGTAAAAACAAGCGATTGGATTCAAAAATTTTAATTTTTCTTCACTAGATAATGATGTCTATTATAATATTATTGAATATCAAAATGTTCTTAATCCTAAACCTAATTTCGACACATAACTTTTCTGAGGGAGAATTATTTTTATAAAATTTATAACAAATTCCTAACAATAAATTTCTTACAATATTGAAAACAAAAATTAACTTATCATGCATGTTTCGACTTCCTAAATAACCGTTTTTAACACTTTAGCTGTTATATTACTTTTCAAATTTTGGCGCCTTTTCTTCACTTCTACTGTATGTTTGGTTAGTTGATTTTCCTTGACAGTCACTTTTGGAGTTACCTTTATGGGAGCAGGATGCCCTTCCATCCTGCTCTCATAATAATAAAAAATATATTTTTTTAAATTTTATACATTTTATTTAGTTAAGAGTCTGTTATGATTCATTTTAATTTTATTTACCACACACGTTTTTTAAAGTCTTTTTTTTATTGAAATATGGTAACTATTATTCTTTAATATTTTGAACATAACCTCTATCTTCATTATCATATTATTATTGGCTAATCAAATTATAGTTTCTTTTTACAGAAATTTCATATATTGAATTTTGATCGACACCTGTTGATATATATTTTTAACTTTACTGCTGACTTTTTAAATTGATCTCAATCATTGAACTCTACTACAAAAAGATGTTTAGGACTTTCATAACTATTTCGTAAGTGCGCAATTTTTAAATAAAAATATAAAATAATTATTGATACAAAAATTTTTGATTCGATAGTATCTGTGTATAAAATAATGCTGAAAAAATCAAGGACAATATCCGACGACGAGCACTAGCATAAGTGAAATGATTTTTGTTTCAAACAACCGACTTTTAGTTAATGACGCCAACATACCATACTGTTCTTTAAATATTGTGAACATTTTTCTAAATCTAATGATTTTTTACTATCAATATGTATTTTAGACAAAAAACTCTAACATTAAAAAATGGTTTGAGATTGTAAATCTTATTTGAAACCTAATGATAACATTAGCATCAAAATGTTAAAATCCGTTAAAAACCGCTAATAAAACCAAAAAACTAATATTATTGAAAAAAATTTTATCTTTGAAATGAAATATATATTTTTTTTTAATATCACTTTCGGGTGCGAAACACTAGCATAACCTAAAATTGTTAAAAATTGGGAATCTTGATAATAGTTTTTATTTAAAAATGCTAATTTCTGGTGAAAAATTCTGACTCAACCTGAAGGTTTAAAAAATTTTAAGTCTTCTTCGAAACTTACTGATTTGATATTAAAATTCTTTCAAAAGACTAATTTCTAGCGAAAAACACTGGCATAAAACCTAAGATATTATTTTTGATAAAAACATGTATTAAATTTTCAAAAATTTATGAGACAATTTAAAAATTTTAATTTACCCGTCCAAGAGTATATAGTTTTTCCATAAATCTTGAGAAAATGCAAAAGAATGTTTCAAACTTTCAGATATGTCAAATCAAAATTTTAGGAAAAAAGTTAGGCTTTCACCAAATAATTAAATTAAAAAAATGTGAATTCTAAACAAAAAATGTAATAGTTGATATCTCGATCCAAAAAGATTTTTATTTTAAATAAAATGCAGGTAAATTCATTAAAAAAAAAACACAAATTTTCAACAAGTAGTTGAATCCTCAACCAAAACAGTTTCATTTTCAAACATTTTTACCCAAAAAATTGAATCATTTTCACAAACACAGAAATTTTCTACAAAAAAATTAATTTTTCAACACGAGCCAAATACATGAATTTCATATCAAGAAGATTGATTTTCTACCAAAACAGACAATTTTCTAACGAAAATAGTAGTAAAGTAGTAACAATTGTATTTCTAACAAATAAAGATGATTTCTCAACAAAAAGTGTAAAGTAAATCACGTTTAGATTTTCCCAGAAATTTTAAGAAATTTTTTTATTATCTTGAAACCTTTTAAAATTCTTAAAAAGTTTCATCACTTTTTAGATCTTCAAAAATACATTGATTATTATTATGGAATATATATTATTTAGATAACCTTACATTTCTTATAAACCTGAAGTTTGCAGAACCTTTTTTTTAAATGGCAAAAAAAAAATTAAATCTTCATCCAATCACGAACACGGGTTTCCCGACAACAATAGCTGCAAATTGTTTCGAGTAATTTTGAGATGGTTTGAGAAATAATCGAAAATGGCGTCATGCGCTTTTTAATAATTGGACATGTAGCAAAAGCGCGCCACACGCGCACATGCATGATTTTAGAAATCTCGATAGAGATGTTTAATTTTATTTAATTAAAATTTATTTATTTTTCAATTGATCTGAAAACTATTATAAAAATTTGTTGTGCTGAAATTTTCTGGATTTCAAAAATCTTCCAAAATTGAAAAAAAGTAATCGCTAATGTAACAAACTTATCAGCATTTTCAAAAATTTTACCTTTCATAATTTTATGGGAATACGATATTCTCTTAAAAGGTAAACATTAAAGTTTGTATTTCAAAGTGTTGAAGACCTTTGTTCCATTGATTATTATCATAAAATTATGAATATATTATTGAGATAACATAAATGGTATTTCAACAAAAAAAGATTTTAATTTTAAATGAAAAAACAGTTGAAGACGAATGTTCTACAAAACAGTTCAATTTTTTCTAACACAAAAATATGAATTTTGAACGCAATAGATACATTTTTTACCAAAAAGACGAATTTTCAGCAAAATAGTGACCAAAAAAAGATTAATTTTCATCAGTTGAATTTTTAATCGAAAAAGACGAATTTTCACAAAAATACTGGTACTGTGAACCAAAACAGATTAATTTTCGAACCAATGAAGAAAAAAAATTTCATCCAAATTATATTATGAGGGGATAAATGGTTGTGAATACAAAATAAGAATTTCGATAAATATTTATTTGTTTGTTTTTAAGGTTATAGAAATATAATTTTCCTGAGATTTTTTAGAAAAATTAGTAAGATTTTTGAAGATTTCAGAAATATCGAAAAAGTATATTTTTTTCATTTTACAGAATTTTGCAAAATTTTAGGAAAAATTCGAGTGAGTTTAAAAGATATGTATAGGACTTTCAGAAGTTTTAAAAATAAATATATCTTAAGCTGACTCGAAAAATTCCTAAAATGTTGAAAAATTTATGAAAATTAAAAAATTGCCCCTAAATCTTCCAATTTTTTTCGAAATTTGTAGAAATCTTTTAAAATACTTTTTTTTAAAAATCTTTTAAACTTAAATTTTAAAATAACTTTCGAAGAAATTTGTTGAATTAATTTTTCAAAATAAATTTTTTTTCCCAGGAATCTTCAGGCCTTTCAAAATTCTTAATGAGCGTCGAAAATTTTGTCGAAATATTCCAAAATTTTCATTTTTAAACAAAATGTTGTAATCTTTTCGAATTTCAAATTATTTTTCAATCCTGTCCAAAATATTTAAACATTCTAAATATTTTTTGAAATTTTGTGAATTTTTACAACAAATTTCTTAAAATTCTGAAATTTGAAAAAGATTTCTTCAAATATTCCAGTTTCTGTTTTGACAATTTTGGAAATTTTTGGAAATTTTTTTAAGTCTTTTTGAACATTGTTTAAAAATAATTTTTTCAAAATAAAAAAATCAGTTTAAATTATTCCATGAATTTTAATAAATGTTTTTTATTATCGTGAAACCCTTCAAAATGCTTAAGAAGCTTCAAAATTTTCATTTGAAAATATTCAAAAACGTACTTTTTTTAAGTTGCAGAAAATCTTTTTGAGTTCCAAATTAATTTGAAATCTTTTCAAAACTCCTAAATATCTCTTTAACTTACTCAAATTTTGAAGAGAACTTTGTAATCTTGCTAATTAAACATTTTTGATTTAGAATCGTCCATATTCTTTTTCGAAATTTTAGGAAATAATTAAAAATGTTTTGAAATATTTGTCAATTTCCTCTTAAAATTTATTATTCAAAATAAAAAGTCAGTTTAAATTTTTCCAGGAATTTTGAGAAATGTTTATTTCAAAATATTCAAAAATGTGCGTTTTCCTATCTTTTTTAAAATGTTAAAATTTTTTTTAAATATTATCATAAAATTAATATTTAAAAATAAAAAATCAGTTTAAATTATCCCATGAATTGTGAGAAATATTTTTTTATTATCGTTAAACCTTTTAAATATTTTTTTTTAAAGTTTTTTTATTTTCTTGAAGCCTTTTATACTTCTTAAAAAGCTTCGACATTTTTTTCGAAATCTTCAAAAATTTACATTTTGTTTAAATTTTTTTGAAATATTTTCAAATTATCTTATCTTTTAAGATAATTCGAATTTTTCGAAAAATTTTCTTAAAACCTTAAAATCTTTTGAAATGTTTTTAAATATTCTCTTAAAATTATCCATCCAAATTAAAGAATCAGTTCAAATTTTTCCATGTATACCATTATACCATTAAGCCATTTCCCTTTCAGGGTAGGCGTGACACTACCCGATTCGGTTAGTGTTTCTAGGTGGATAGTTTTCTTGTAGTTATAAATAACTACAAGTGTGGGCTCACCACACCCACGATGTGCCAACAGCACTCAGTATTCTTGAATGGTCACCCATCCAAGTACTAACCGCGTCCAACGCTGCTTAACTTCAGTGATCTGACGAGAACTGGGTTTTTTAGCGTGGTATGGCCGTTGGCCATGAATTTTAAGAAAATTTTTTTATTATCGCGAATCCCTTCAAAATCCTTAAGAAGCTTCACAATTTTTTTTCCTAATATTCAAAAATGTAGGTACATTTTTCAAAACTTTTGAAATATTTCCAACTTTTAAATTAATTTGAATCTTTTAAAATTTTCGAAATGTCTTAAACTTAAACTTTCTCGTATTTTCTATAAATCTTTGTAATTTTGCTAATGAAAGATTTTGCTTGAAAATCGTTCCCATTCTTTTTCGAAATTTTAGAAAATGATTTAAAACACAAAAATCAGTTGATATTTTCTCAGGAATTTTAAGAAATTTTTTTAGTATCTTGAAACCTTTTAAAATTCTTAAAAAGCTTTTTCATTTTTGAAATCTTCAAAAATCTACGAATTACATTTTCTGTAGAATTTTGTCTGAAGTTAGCAGACTTTATTTTAAACGGGGGGAAAAGGAACGACAGCTTCATATAATCATAAATACCAGTTTCCGGACAACAATAGTTTCAAATTGTTTCGAGTTATTTCGAGATGGTTCGAGAGTTAATCGAAAATGGCGCCATGCGCTTTTCAATAATTGGACAAGTAGCAAAAGCGCGCTATGCGCGCGTACGGATGTATACTATTTCGATTATGAAAACAGATTGACATTTATCATTTTTACACAATTCTGCAATTAAAAAATATCGAATAACATTAAAATAAGTTGAAAACCCTATTTTTTAAGTTTTAAACAAAATCGTCACATTCTTTTCCGACTTGTCAATTGAATTAGTACAGAAAAACCGGGCTTTTTCAGATATCTACTTAAAACTTTTAAAAAATCTCTCAGGCCTCTGAATACCTCTGAATAAAATTTTAATTTTTTACATTTAAACTATTCACGTAAATAACATACTTATCTAGTGTATAAACCTTACAGGTTAATTTAAATTTTAAAACCGTAGATTTATATTTTAATTGACTGTATGAAAAACATAGATGATATTTCAACCAAAAAAGATTTTAATTTCATATAATAAAATAGTTGAATTTATCCTAATGAAGTGAAATTTTTAACAAAATATCTGAATCTTGAACAAACAAAAAATATCATTTTTACCAGTTGCATTTTCGACTAAAAATAAGAATTTTTAACAAAATAGTGAAATTCTCAACAAAAACCGATTAATTTTCAAACCAGTAAGACGAATTTTCAACCAAATAATTCAATTTTGAACCAAAGAAAGTTTTTCAGTCAGGAGAGAAAAAAAAATCACACAAATTATAATTTGAGAGGATAAATGGTTTTTAATACAAAACACAAATTTCGAATGAATATTTATTTTTTATGTTTATTTGTTTATTTATTTTTAAGGTTAAGTAAATATATAATTTTCCTAAGATTCATGAGAAAATTAAATTTTTTTTTAAATTTTAGATATGTAAAAAAAACCATACTTTTATTAGTTTTAGATTGTGTAAAATTTTAGGAAAAATTTGAGTCAATTTAAAAGATATTTAGGACTTTTAGAAGTTTGGAAGATAAATATTTTAAAGTGACTCGAACTATTCCTAAAATGTTTTAAAATATCTCAAAATTGAAAAAATTGTCCTTAAACCTTCCAGGTATTTTCGAAAGTAGAAATCTTTTGAAATGTTTTGATACCTTTTTAATTTTTGTTTAAGAAGTAATTTGTCAAAATAAAAAGTCATTAACAGTTTTCCCAGAAATCTCAAGAAAAGTTTTTTTTTTAATTTCCTTGAAGCCTTTCAAACTTCTCAAAAAGCTTTGAATTATTTTTTGAAGTCTTCCTAAATTTACATTTTATTTTAAATTTTATTAATCCAATAGATTATTTTATTCGAATTTTTCCAAATTTTTTCTTAAAATTCTGAATAATTAACAAAATTACATTGTCAATCAAGGAGATGAATTTTTAACTAAAATGATGAATCTTTAATAAAAAATGAATTTTTAACAAAATAGTTGAATCCTTAACTGAAAAAAAAATAATTTTCAATAAGTTGCATTTTTAGACCAGAAAGACGAATTAAAAAAAAAACCAGTGGAATTCTCAACCAAGCCAGATGCATTTTCAAACCAGAAAGACGAATTTTCAACCAAATAATTAAATTTTTAACTAAACAAAAGTTTTTTAGTCAAGAAAATAAATTTATCCAAATTACATTTTGAGGGATAAATAGTTTTGATTACAAACTACAAATTTCAAAAAAATATTTCTTTTTTAGGATTATTTGTTAATTTGTCTTTAAGGTTATAGGAATATCATTTTCGTAAGATTCTTGAAGGAAATTCAAAAAGATTTTGGAAGATTTGAGATATGTATGTCGAAAAAGTATAATTTTTTATTTTAGAGGATTTTGCAAGATTTTAGTAAAAATTCGAGTCAGTTTAAATGATATTTAGGGCGTTTAGAAGTTTTTAAAATAAATATCTTTTAAACTGAATCGAATAATTCCTAAAACTTTGAAAAGTCCTTGAACATTAAAAAAAATTGTCCTTAAATCTTCCAGATTCTTGACCTTCTAAATATCTTGAAAAATTATTCGAATTTTTCTAAAAATTTTCTTAAAATTCTGAAAAGTTAAGAAAATTGTTTTCAAATCTTCCAGATTCTATTTTGACAATTTTGGAAATCTTTTAAATTGTTTTAAAGTTTTTTTAAATATTCTCTTCGAATTATTTTTTCAAAATAAAGAGTCCGTTTTAATTATCCCATGAATTTGAAGAAAAATTTGTTAATATTGTGAAAACTTGCAAAATCCTTAAGAAGATTCAAAAAATTTTATTTCCAAATATTCATAAATATAATTTTCGAAATTCTTTCAAATTTTAAATTAATTTTGAATTTTTCAAAAACTTCTGAATATCTCTTAAACTTACTCGAATTAAAATCGTCCACATTCTTTTTCGAAATTTTAGGAAATAATTAAAAATGTTTTGAAATATTTGTGAATTTTCTTTAAAAATTTATTTTTGAAGATAAAAAATCATTTTAAATTTTCCCAGGAAATTTAAGAAATGTTTGTATTATCGTGAATCCTTTCAAAATCTTGAAAAAACTTCAAAATTTGTATTTCCAAATATTAAAAAATGTACGTTTTTTGAAATATTTTCAAATTTTTAATTAATTTTGAATCTTCTTGAAACATAGTTCAAAATTTTTTGAAACCTTTGTCAGCTTCGCTTAAAATTAATTTTTCAAATAAAAAACAGTTAAAATATTCCCAGCAATTTAAAGAAATCTCTTTCATTCTCTTGAAACATTTTAAAATTCTTAGAAAGCTTTTGTTTAGAAATTTTCAGAAACCTACACTTTACATTTTTTATATCAAAGTGCTGGGCACCTTTGTTTCATTGATTATTATTATTACTATTGAATATATTATTTAGATAACCTCACATTTTTCGTAAACCTGAAGTTTGCAGAATTTTTATTTTAAACGTGGAAAAAGGAACGACAGCTTCATCCAATCATAAATACGAGATTCCGGACAACAATAGTTTCAAATTGTTTCGAGTTATTTCGAGATGGTTCGAGAAATAATCGAAAATGGCGTCATGCACTTTTTAATATAGGATGGAGAAAACGAACCAATCAAAAAAAAATGGAAGAAAAGAATGTATTAGTGACCAACACTTATAAATTATTAACAATAATAACAATGATTAATAATAATTACAAACTTCAAAAATATTTAAAGTGATTAATTAGTTAATTTCTAATATTCACGGAAATGATTGTTCTCTGTGAAGTGTCATTATCGTCTAAAGAGGAAATCCCGACGCATTTATTCCATATGCAATCGGGGTGAACCAAAATAGTCGACTGTCAACCAGTAATTACTGATTAGTCCGTGCATGGCCGAATTGCCAGGTTATGGAGCAAATGATGAGAAAGGGAGAAGAGGGAACGTAGCGATGCACCCCTTTATTAAATACCTTCGAAATTAAAATTATAATTGCATTCATTACCCCTGACTCGTCCACCGTACCGATAGTTCCACACAGCCCCACATACGACTGTAGAGACTATCGCTTCGTTAGGGGTAGAACAAATGGAATTTCCAACTTCCAAATCAAAGCGTCACCCTCATCGAATAGCCACAAAATCAATCCATAATCCTAATCTAGAATTCAGGCTCGTTACCTAGGAAATTCTATCTAGGAAAATTGTTTCATTTTTCAAATTCCGTGAAAAGAGGAAATAGTATATTGTGTATCAAGGGCGTAAAGAAGGCTATTTGGACGAGTGTGAATTTGCCGCCCGAGCGAAGCGAGGGCGGCAGTCGCACGAGGAAAAATAGCCGTACGACCTTGATACACACCATACTTTTTGTCCCACCCTTCTTTAAAACAAGCATGTTAAGCAGATAGAGGATGTTTGGTGTACTTGACAATTTTAGATTATAAGTGAAAGAAAGAAATAGCGTACTTTGCAGATGGAAGACTGTGGGGTCCAGCAATACAATTTTTTAAAAGATAAATATAATTATGTGTAGCGGGCGTAAAGTTTTATGTAGCGGACGTAAAGTGTTATTTAGCGGGCGTAAAGTGTTATGTAGCGGGCGTAAAGTGTTATGTAGCGGGCGTAAAGTTTCATGTTGGCCCGGCGGCGGAGTGCGCATGTGCGAACGTCACTGGGCTGGAAGCGGCCACATTAAGCCTGCCTCACGTGCATGCAATGGCGCGTTTTCAAGGGGGGTCGGACAAAAACAATTTTTAATGAAAATACAAAATTTCCTTGACCAACAAGTTGAATTTTTAAACAAAAAAAATTGTATTTTTGAATAAAAAACAATTTTTTCATTCAAAAAGACGAATTTTCTGCCGAAGAGTTGCATTTTTAACAAAAAAAAAAATCAAATTTATACCAAACGAAAGGAATTTTCAAACCAAAAATACAAATATTCAACTAAGTAGCTGCATCCCGAAGCAAAAAAAAACAATATTTTTACCTGTTAAATTTTAATCCAAAAAATATTAATTTTTTTTCAAAAAGAGATGAATTTTCGATAAAGCAGTACAATTTTTTAAACCGGAAATATGAATTTTCTACCAAAAGGGATGAATTTTCAACGAAATAGTGACATTGTCAACCGAAGAGATGAATTTGTAAATAAAATGATGAACTTTTGATAAAAAAAATGAATTCTCAACAAAGTAGTTGAATCTTCGATTAAAAAAGATTCATTTTCAGTCATTTGCAGTTTTAACCGGGAGACAAATTTTCAACAAAAGAGTGGTATCCTCAACAAAAACAGATTAATTTTCAATCCAAAAAGACAAATTTTTAACTAAATAGTTCGATTCTTAACCAAAAAAGATTTTTCAGTCATGAAAGAAAAATAATTTACCCAAATTTTAGGGGATAAATGATTTAGAATACAAAATAAAAATTTTCAATGAATATTTCTTTTTTAAGTTTATTTGTTCATTTATTTTTAAAGTTAGATTTTTTTTAAGATTTCCGATATGTAAAAAAAGCATAATTTTTTATTTTTCCGGATTTAAAAAAATTTTTAAGAAAAATTTGAGTCAGTCTGAAAGATATAGAAGCTTGGAAGATAAATAATTTTTTTATTTATCTCTTAAAATGATTCGAACTATTCCAAAAATGTTGAAAAATCTTTCAAAATTAAAAAAATTCCCTCAAATCTTTCAAATATTTTCGAAATTTGTAGAAATATTTTGGAACGTTTTGATACATTTTCAAGTTTTCTTTAAAAATTATTTTTTCGAATAAAAAGTCATCACAAATTTTCTCAGGAATCTCAAGAAAGTTTTTTATTTTCTAGAAGCCTTTCAAACTTCTAAAAATAATCTGAAATTTTTTTCGGAATCTTCCAAAATTTACATTTTGCCTGAAATTTTGGGAAACCTTTCTACACTTTAAATAATTTCTTAACATTTTTCGAAACTTTCAAACCTTCGAAAAATATCTTTTGAAATTCTTCGAATTTTTCCAAAATTTTTCTTGAAATTCTAAAAAATGAAAAAACTTGCCTTCAAATCTTCCAGATTCTGTTTTGACAAAAAATTTTTAAATCTCTTAAAATCTTTTAAATTCTATTTAAATATTCTCCTAAAATTATGTTTTCAAAATAAAAAGTCAGGTTAAATTATCCAATGAATTTTGAGAAATATTTTTTATTATCATGAAACCTTTCACATTTTTTTTCAAATTTCTTATAAAACTTCGTAGTCTTGCTAATTGAACATTTTTTCTTTAAACTTGTCTACATTTTTTTTCGACATTTTAGGAAATAAATAAAAATGTTTTAAAGTAGTTGTCAATTTTCCCTTGAAATTAATTTTTCAAAATAAAAAATCAGTTTGAATTTTCCCAGGAATTTTAAGACATTTTCTTACTATCGTGAAACCTTCCAAAATCTTTGGGAAGCATTAAAATTTCTATATCCGAATATTCAAAAATTTAAGTTTTTTAAAAACTTTTTTGAAATGTTTTCAAGCTTCACAAATACAAATTTTCAATAAAAGAGTTGAACTTTCAAACAGAAAATATTTTTGATTGAAGAGAGAAAAATAATTTGAAACAAATTGTTTGATTTTAAAACCAAGAAGGCTAATTCTCTAGAAAACATATGAGTTTTCTACATGAAAATATGAATTTTCAACTAAATAGTTAAATATCAACAAGGAAGTTGATTTTCAACGTAATAGTTGAATTTTTAGTTAAAAAAATTGATTCTCAATAATGTCAGGAAACAATTTTCAACATAAAAGTTTAATTTTGAACCCGAGATGGATCTTCCACTAAAAAAATTTACTTTTAACAAATTGGATCAACTTTCAACAAAATAGTTAATTTTTCAACCGAAAAAAATTAAGACTCACTGAATAATTTAATAGTTGAATTTTTAAGTGAAAACGATCAATTATCAAGAATAGTTGAATTTTCAGCCAAAAAAAATGCATCCAAAAATAAAACTAATTTTCAATCAAATATTTGAATTTTCTAGAGAGAGAAGGGAATTTTTGAAAAGAAAGTTGAATTTTCAATTCAAAAGGATGAATTTTCAACTTAAAATATGAGTTTTCAACAGAAAAGTTAAATTTCAACCAAAAAATTCATTGTCAACCAATTCATTGAATTTTCTACGAAAGTAATAGAATTTTCAACCCAAAAAGATGAATTTTCAAGAAAACAGTTTCAGTTTTAAGCCTAAAAGACGAATTTTCTACAAATAAGTTGAATTTGAGACCAGAAATTATGAATTTTCAACAAAAAAGTTGATTCTTAACCCTAAATAGAATACTTTAATTTTCAGTTAGAAAAATTAAATTAAAAAAAGAAACTAATTTTCAATCAAATACTTGCATTTTCTAGCCAAAAAGACCAATTTTATTAGAAAAAAATTTAATTTTCTATCCTAAAGAACGAATTTTCAATCAAAAACTATAAGTTTTTAATGATAAAGTTAAATGTCAACCAAAAAGTTTATTCTCAACCAAGTAGTGGAATTTTTTACGAAAATAATTGAATTTTCAAACCAAAGAAACAAATTTAAAAAAAAACTTTGAACTTTCAAGCCAAAAAGGGAAATTTTTTACAAAACAATGTAATTAGTGACTCGAAAATATGGATTTTTAACAAAAAAGTAAATTTTCTACCAAAAATAAAATAGTTCAATTTTCAGTTGAAGAAATTAATTTTCAAGCAAAAAAAAAACGAATTTTCCACAAAATAGTTAAATTTTCAGCCAAAGAGATGAATTTTCAACAAAACTTTAAGAATTTTAAACGAAGTGGCTGAATTTTCAACCAATCCTCAAACAAAACAGATTAATTTTCAACCAAGCACTTGTATTCTTAACCTAAATAAATAAATATTTAAACCAAAGAGACAAATTGGCAAACGAGAAAGATTTTTGAGTCAAGAACCTAAAAAAAATCTCAACTAAATTGTGGAATTTTTAAGCTAAACAGGTGAATTTTCCATAAAAAAAATTCTACCAGGAATATTAATATTCTAACAAAAAAGACGAGTTTTGACAAAATAGTTATATTTTCGACCAGAGAGTTTAATTTTCAAATAAAGTGATGAATCTTCAACCGAAAGAAATGAAGATTTTGAAAAAAGTAGTTCAACTGTTAAACCAGTTCAGTAGGTGAATTTTCAATTAAAAATAATGAATTCTCAATGAAAAATTTAAAAGTTGATAGTTAAATAAAGAACACTTCAATTCATCCAAAAAATACGAATTTTAAACAAAGTAGTTGAATCCTCAATCGAAGCAGATTCCTTTTCAATGAAACAGTTAAACTTTTGAACAATAAAGATCAAATTTCCATCAAAAGAGCTGCATTTTCAATTACTTTTTAAACTAAATAAAATCATTCCTCAAATTTCGAAAAATATTTAAAAATTAAAAACTTGCCTTAAAATCTTCCAGATTTTTTTTAATTTGTAGAAATCTTTAAAAAAAATTCGAAATCTTTTTGAATTTTCTTTAAAAATTAATTTTTGTGAATAAAAAAACATTTTGAATTTTTCCAGGTATTTTTAAAAAGGTTGTTTATTTTCTTGAAACCTTTAAAAACTCCTAAAAGCTTCTCAATTTTTTTTCGAAATCTTTAAAAAATCTTCAATATTCTATTTTCGATACCTTATGAAATCTTTTTGAATTTTCTCTTGAAATTCATTTTTGAAAGCAAAAAATCATTTGAAATTTTCCCAGGAATCTTAAGGACTTTTTTGCATTCTTTTGAAACCTTCTAATATTTTAAAAACACTGTATAAACTTCGTGAATTAAGGTATTCTAGGTTTTTGTCCAAAATTTATTTTTTTTTATCTTTTTGAGAGTATACAGAAGTACACAAATTATAGTGGTAGCAAAATGTTAAGTGTATTGGTATATTTTTAACCTGTAAAAAACTTCTAAAATCCTTGAATATATTTTAAACTGACCCAAATTTTTCCTGAAATTGAAAAAAAATATAATCGTTACAAAAATTGCCTTCAAACCAAATATTCTTCAAAAATTAATTTGTTTAAATAGCAGATCATTTTAAATTTTCCTAGGAATCTTAAAAAAATTTCGTAGGATTCTTGATAAAACTCAATTTGATTTTTACAGATCTCAGATATGTTGAAAAAGAATCTAGAATATTGTAAGAACAATTTTTATTTCACAGAATTTTACAAAATATCAGGAAAAATTCGAGTTAGTTAGAAAGATATGGAGGACTTCTAGAAGTTTGACATTTTCAGATTTTTCTTCAGTCTTTTAAATTTTTCTTTAAAAATTAATTCTTTAAAAACAAAATTATGAAAAATTTTCCAAGGAATTTTAAGAAAATTTATTTGTGATCTTAAAACCTTTCAAAATTCCTAAGAATATTATGAATTTTTCTTTGAAATCTTCAAAAGTCTATATTTGGTTTCAAATTATTTTCGAATCTTTTCAAAACCCTAAATATTTTTTAAACGAACTCAAAATTTTGCAGTCATGCTAAATCTAAAGGTTTTGCTTTAAAATCTTCAAGATTCTTTTTCGACAGTTTTTGTAAATCTCCTTAAATGTTTTAAAATTTTATTAAATTCTCTTAAAAAATTAATATTTAAAAATAAAAAATTCAAAATTCTTAAAAGCTTCGCTATTTTATTTCGACTTTTCCTAAAATTTGTCAAAAATCCTGCAAATTTATAATTCTTTTTGATAGTTTTTGAATCTTTTAAAACATTCTTATAAAATTAGTTTAGCAAAACAAAATATCATTTAATATTTTCCTAGAAATCTTTAAAAAAAAGTTCCTGAGATTCTTCAGAAAATTCAAGTAAATTTTTTAAGGTCTTAGATGTGTCTATAAATAGTATGGACATTTTTCAAAAAAGTTTTTTATTTTGCAGGATTTTACAAAATATTAGAAAACATTCGAGCCATTTTAAAAGATATTTAGGGCTTCTAGAGAA
>CAKNYM010054298.1:92775-107214 GCA_932195095.1 Andricus curvator | reverse complement strand
TTAGTCTTTCAAAACAAAAGATCATTTAATATTTTCCTGGAAATCTTTAAAAAAATGTCTTGAGATTCTTCAGAAAAATCAAGTAATTTTTTAAGATCTTAGATGTGTCGATGAATAATATAAAATTTTTTCAAGAAAGTTTTTTCATTTTTCGGGATTTTACAAAATATTAGAAAACATTCGAGCCATTTTAAAAGATATTTAGGGCTTCTAGAGAAAAAAAAGAAAAACAAATTAAAATGAATAATTTCAAACTCATGTGTAAAAAATTAAAAATTCTTAAAATCTTCGATATATTATTTCGATTTTTCCTAAAGTTTGTCAAAAAGCCTACAAAATTATAATTATCTTTGATAGTTTTCAAATCTTCTAAAATATTCTTATAAAATTAGTCTTTCAAAAGAAAAGATCATTTAATATTTTCCTGGAAATCTTTCAAAAAATGTCTTGAGATTCTTCAGAAAATTCAAGCAATTTTTTAAGATCTTAGATGCGTCGATGAATAATATAAAATTTTTTCAAGAAAGTTTTTTCATTTTTCGGGATTTTACAAAATATTAGAAAACATTCGAGTAAGTTTAAAAAATATTTAGGGCTTATAGAGAAAAAAAAGAAAAAAAATTAAAATGAATAATTTCAAACTCATGTGTAAAAAATTTAAAATTCTTAAAAGCTTCGCTATATTATTTCGATAATTCCTAAAATTTGTGAAAAATTCTACAATAATATAATTCTCTTTGATAGTTTTACAATCTTTTGAAATATTCTTATAAAATTAGTCTTTCAAAACAAAATATCATTTAATATTTTCCTAGAAATCTTAAAAAAAAAATTCTTGAGATTCTTCAGAAAATTCAAGTACATTTTTGAAGATCTTAGATGCGTCGATAAATAATATAGAATTTTTTCAAGAAAATTTTTTTTATTTTTCAGGATTTTACAAAATAGTAGGAAACACTCGAGCCAGTTTAAAAGATATTTAGGGCTTCTAGAGAAAAAAAAGTAAAAAAATTAAAATTATTAATTTCAATCTCGTGTGTAAATTTAAGTCTAGGATGATAAGAATAAAATTGATTCATAACATAATGTATAGAGAAATCTAAATTTTTTATGACATTAGATTCCAAATCTTGCATAAATAAATCAGCTACGGCTGGTCAAACGGAAGATCCCATGTTTGTTCCCTGTATTTGTTTATAAAAATTATTATTGAATTTAAAAACTGTTTGTTTTATTACAAATTCTAGTCCTTCTTCAAATTTTTTTCAAGGTAAATCTGAACATTTTTCTGTTAATCCACCTACTTAAGATACTGTTAATTACTAAATCAATTGTAATATCAGTCAATAAAGATGATACATCTAGAGAAACCATAATTTGATCAGGTAGAATTGTTTTTTAAATATTATATTTTCGAATTCAAATGAATTTTTCACTTGAGTTTTAGGTACTGTTAGAGCTTTTTTGAGAATATTATTAAATAAATTAGCCATTTTATATGTCGGAGAATTTATCAAAGAAACAACAGGTCGAAGTGGGCAATTAGGTTTGTGAACCTTAGGTAAATCCTAAATTCTAGGTATATTAGTATCGTGAAATAAAATATCACAACGTAAAAGATCGTTAACTAAATAACCTACAGTTCGCCATGAATCCAACAATCTGCAGAAGTAATAAACATGTATTTGTTAGATTTGACAAATAATTGTTTTTTTTTTACTTTGCGAAAAGGCTCTATCAACCTGTGTAATTTTATTATTATGTAAGAAACACTGTCCTGATGAGGAGAACATTGTGCTCGAAACGTCGACAAAATGGTAATAAAGGATCTTCAACAACATCTAGATTCTTTTCTATGGTCTGAAGTATGTCATATAACATCAAATTATTTATTTTATAATTCTAATAACAATTCCTAAACACGGGTGTTTAGGATTATTCGAGAGAGCTGTTTGTTCTATTGACAATTTGGCTTGTAATCTTGGACTTGCAATGAATGTTGCGAAAACTTCAACAATGATTCTTTGCAGTTCATATCATGTAAGTCAGATTGACTTTGACTTTCACCTACGCTTCATCCGAATAGTATATCAATTTCTTATTTTAGAAATACACAACCTGGGAATCATCATAAATCCTAAATTATCTTGTGTAGGATTACCGCAAAGTATCAGGCATATCGACGCTACATTGCAACCCCTTAAGTCTAGCAAGAAGTCTCCTCCAACTACTTTGCTTTTAAAAATAGTGATGACTTCAATTTGTTTACAAATCGATTATTGCTGTGTGGTTGATGATTTGAAATAGGAACTAAATCATAGATCACAGGTGGCTCTCAAATCTTGCATCAGATTAATTTACGAGCCAGTAGGGATGATCATATTGTCTCATACAGAAGTACCCTTTGACAGCTTACCGTCGATTTGAGATAGTAGTACATTATGGCTACATTGTTGTATACTATCTCAAACACAGGTTTTTAGGATCATTTAAAGGAGCTGTTTGTTCTATTGAAAATTTGGCTTGTAATCTTGGACTTGCAATGAATGGTGCGAAAACTTGAGCAATGATTCTTTGCAGTTCATATCATGTAAGTCAGATTGACATTGACTCTTTACTTACGCTTTATCTGAACAGTATACTAATTTTAAATTTTAGAAATACACAAAACCTGGAAATCATCATAAATCCTACATTATCTTGTGTAGGATTACCGCAAATTATCAGGAATATCGACGCTACATTGCAACCCCTAAAGTCTAGCAAGAAGTCTCCTCCAACTACTTTGCTTTGAAAACTAGTTATGTCTTTCATTTGTTCACAAATCGATTTTTGCTTTGTGGTTTATGATGATTTGAAACAGGAACTGAATCATAGATCACAGGTGGCTATCAAATCTTGCACCAGATTCATTTACGAGCTAAGTACTCATGATCATATTGCCCCATACAGAAGTACTCTTTGACGGCTAACCGTCGATTTGAGATGCAAGTACTTTATGGCGACACTGTTGTATACTATTATCATCGACACGGGTGTTTAGGATTACTCAAGAGAGCTGTTTGCCCAAGCTTCTGAAATGTAGACACGGACAACTTAAAGACCACAAGACTTGTTATACATACCACAAACACAAAGTATCAGTTACGTGAAAGCTTTTTAAGTAAGATTGAAAAGAAATCTATTTCATCATAAATAGTTTTTTGCAAAATGAGCAAGAAAATTTCAACCAAAAGCCAACCTCTCACTTTTTAATTTCTCGTCCTTTTTATACTATTAAGGAACCAACATGTTTCAAGGCCAATTTTGACCTAATCAGGAATTATTTATAGGGAAAACTAAAGGCATGGGAACATTAATATACCTGTAAAGAAAATATTTCAAATAATATTATTTAAAAATTGATTAATTATAATATAATCAATTTATTTATTGGGAAAATGATTGTTCCATAAAATGAATTCTTTCTATTTTCAAGTGAAAGAAAATTACTTCAACCAATTAATTGCTCTATCCCATACTTTGTTATATCTTGAGAGTTTCTTTTTCAAATTAGTAACCTTGTTACCTTCTCTCTTTTTAAACAACATCTTCATGAACTCTCTCTTTTTCTTATTTCTCTCATGATAAAGAATTTTAATATCATTCCAATTGAGGTCATGACATTGTGTAATTTTATGATTTGAAAGGACTGAGTGATATCTAGGACTTCTGTGAAAATTATTTTCATGTTCATCTTTCCTAAGTCTAAGTAATCTTCATGTCTGCCCTATATGAGCTGCATTGCAAGCTTTATAATAACCTTTGTAAATTACACATTTTTTGTCTAGCGTTTCATATCTATCTTCTCCCAATTTTACAATCATATTGGTCTTAAGAGGAACTCTATACATAGTATAATTTACCCAACATTGATTTCAAAATCTTCGAGATTTTTTTAGAATCTGGAAGAACAACAGTAGTAAATGTATAATAATATTCCTCACCTATTCTATTTGAATCATTGTTTTTGTTTTTAATATAATTTATTCCGTTAAGAACATTGTTTCAATGAAATCAAAAGGATAATGGTTTAGGTAAAGAATTTGTTTACATAGTTCAATATTTCTTTCCTGGAAAACTGGATTTGATAATTTAAGGGATCTATCAATCATATTTTTAATAATTCCTATCTTATTTCGCATAGAGATATTTGAGAGAAAACTGAGTGTTCTTCTTGAGTGAATAGTTTTCCTATGTCAGTCAGTTATAATATGTCTTTTATCAGTTCTAATTAGAGTCATATCAAGAAAATTCAATTTTTCTTGAGTTTCAATTTCAAAAGTAAATTGTAATCTTGGGTGTATAATAATAAAAAAAGCATTAAGCAGAATATGAACATTATTTTTATGTACACTAAGTTCTGAGTCATCAGCATATCTTGCACAAAAATCAATATTAAAATCAATTTCTTGGAAAACCCCATTCTCTAAATCCTCTATAACAATTTCAGCTAAAATAGGAGACAAAACTGATCCTATGGGATTTCCAAACTTTTGTTTGTAAAAACTATTATCAAATTTCAAATATACTGAATGGAAAATATATTTTATATCGTCGAGAAATTGTTTTTTTTAGGAATTTTGGTATTAAGTTTAATCGAAACAAACATAAAAACAAACGAATATGTGATCCACAGGTATTATTACATTATCAATTAGCTTAAAGAAAGCATGACTATTTTAAATTGAGGCTTTAGAGATTTCTATCCATTTTTTAATAATTTGACTCAATTCTTCCAATTTTCTAGTTGGAGAACCTATTGTTGAAATATGTTAGCTGATCGTAAAGCGTAGACAGTTTTGTGAGCTTTAACAAGGCCATATGCTAAGGAAAGGTTAGTACTCGTTGTATCAATATCACATCTTTCAATATTATTAACTTAGTATTTATTAGTTCTCATTCTCCTTAAAATTGTAAAAGTCCCTTTTTGAAGCATTTTGGTGGGATTATTAGGAATCAGTTGAAAACTATCTTCATCATTAAAGATATGCAACATTTTTTGAATATAAACATATCTATGAATCGCTACTGTAATACTTTCTTTATCTGATTTTGTGATCATTAATTCTGGATGATTTTTCAAGAATATTTTTGTTTCAATTAAACCCTCATTCAATTTCTTTTCTAACCAAGTTTTTGGATTGTCGTTGTTTAAAAAGTCATTAGATAAACCCATAAATTATGATCTAGATTAATCAATTTTATTATCAGGTATTTTTTAAATATTGGATTCAATGTCTTTAATGATTTCAAGTAATTGAATACAATTTTTCCCCAAAATTTGTTGCTAAAACCATCACCAAATCTCAAAATGGCGATAACTCTGTGTGGAATAATTACATTAGAAATATTAAAAAACCACTGGCCTGGATGATTTTGGAAAAGAACTGAGTGAATGTTTAAATGCAACTTTTTTACATCTCCTTGCTCTTTAGGAATGCTCAAGAAATTTTGATCATGTTTTATATTATCTTTCAGAGCATTTTTATTTAGTTTTGTTTTGCTTTCAAAAGATTCCCTGATAATAAAAAAGGGAACTGGTTGATTTAATTTCTCAATAATTTGTGTTATATTAAGATTCAAGAAATGTATCTGTGAATGGCAATCCGCAATAGTCAAATTTAAGAGAGATTTTTCAAATTTTTAATATTTATATCTAATTTTTCTTTATTTCTTTGGGTTTTGAAATCAAAACTAACCTTTTCATTGATGTCAAAAATTTTCTTAGGAAAAACTCCATGAATTTTGCATTTGATTAAAAAGTCTTTTTTGTTGATCTCAATTTTTTACTAATTATGTAAGTAAAATTCTTTAATATTTTTCACAGGTCCTTCAATCACCCCAATCCCATTACCCGAAAAAAGAAGCTCTCAGATATTGCAATTACATTACTAGATAAAGCCAAATCATACAAAAATCTATAAAGAAAGAATAGAGTTTTCAAGGTGACCCTTCAATACATACTTATAATTTGATTCAGATTCAAAATAACCTACAGTTTAGGAAAATCAACACAAAGAAAATAAGAATATGTTCTGAGAAAAGTAAAAAAATATAGAAAAAGAAATGATAAGAATCTATATAAAATCAAAATATCAATGGTACATAATAAGATTATGCACATATGTTTATATATGGCATCTTCCTCAGATAACCTTTGGTTATAGGTAACGAGGGTATCATAAACAGCATAAAAATTACACATGGTCATGACTTCATATGGAATGATACTAAAATTCTTTATCATGAAAAAATCAGAAAAAGAGAGAATTCATGGAGATGTTGTTTATAAAGAGAGAAGGTAACAAGGCTAATAATTTAAAGAAGAATCTATCAAGATATAACAAAGTATGGGATAGAGTAATTATTTGCTTAAAGTAATTTTCTTTTACTTGAAAATAGAAAGAATTCTTGTTATGAAACAATCATCTTCACAATGAATGAATTTATTATATTACACTGAATCAATATTAAATTAATGCTAATTGAAATATTTTCTTCACAGATATATTGATCTTTTCATACCTTTAATTTTCCTTATAAATGACCCCTGATGAGGAGGTCTAAATTAGCCTCTTTTTTAATTGGTTATTTTTGTCTCTAATGAGCCGAAAAGTGAGGTAGTTTGGAAATCTGTTTTTCAATTGTGAATCTTTTTCTTGCTCATTTTGCAAAAAATTATTCGTAATAAAATAGATTTCTTTTTAATCTTAATAAAAAATCTTTAAATAGAGACACTAAACTCATGATTGTTTCCAATCTGCAGGGTTTGCTTATGAATAATTTAAGATTTCTTTTAATTGAGTTTACATCTTTTCACCTCAATTTTATTGAAAGAATTCTTTCTTTTTATTTGACTTTTTGTAAAAGAATGTATTAAATATGAGCAATTTTTAGAAATGCATTTAAAATTTTTGGATTGTTTTCTTTTCCTATATGGAAAGTTTAATAATTTTAATACAATGGTTCAGAATCACCCACAAAAAAAGAAATATTTCAGTTTTAAGAATGGGATTTATTCTCAAGTAAATGGAAGATCAAACTAAATTATCCTATAAGAGTCTTTAACGTCCGAGAATCCAAAAAAGAAAAAAAAAAGAATAAAGTTATATCAAGTCCATCGGACAAGTGTAGTAAAATCTTAAAAAGCCAACGTTTGGGAAATACACCATTTCCATCATCAGGGGAACCAATTTATATAAATCTGAAAAAATGTAATAATAATCTGACTAATATATTATTATGAACAATTTTTAAAAAAGGTGTGAATAACCCACTTACGAAATAGTTACGAAAGTCATCGATAAAATTCCAGATAAATTACAAGCAGAATTAAGAAATAAAATTCTTTCTCTATCTTATGAATACATTAAAAAACCTACCATAATTTCTGATTCAGATAGAATTGTTTCTAAAAATATTGCTGTAAATAAAACCTTTCTCAAAGGACATCAAGATCTTTTTATAACTCGTGCTGATAAAGGTAATGTTACTGTTATCCTTAACAAACAAGATTACTGTAACAAATTGCAATTTATGTTAAATGATAACACAACACATGAAAAAATTGATTATAATCTCTTAAAATCTAAACAAAATAAAACTTTGAATAAAATTAAAAAATGGAGACTAAAAGTTTGTCTAGGCTCTAGCATAGAGAGACAAGACCTTATCACAGAAAATCCTAATCTGGCTAGAATTTATGGACTTCCTAAAATTCATGAAAACGATTTTCCTTTGAGGCCTGTTGTTCGCACTAATAATTCTCCCACATATACTATGGCTAAGGTGTTTAATAATATTTTAAAATCTGATCTTCCTAAACCTAAATCTCTTATTAGAAATGCGATTGATTTGAAACGAAAACTAGATAAAATCATTATTCCTTCTGATTACACTATGATCTCTCTCGATGTAACTTCTCTCTTCACTAACGTTTCTGTAGATTTGGTTCTTACTAGTATTGAAAAAAGATGGCCTTATATTAAGAAAGTACCTTACCTTTAGGTAAATTCAAAGAAGGAATAAAATTCCTAATGGATAACACTTATTTTCAATATAATAATATTTTTTATAGACAAACTTTTGGAACCCTAATGGTTTCTCCTATTTCCAATAATTTAGCCGACATGATTAAGCAAGATTCAGAATCCGAGATTTTCAATAAACTAGATTTCCAAATCCTTTCCTATTTTCGTTATGTAGATGATACATTTTAAATTATTCCTGAGGACCACATTGAAATTACTATCAAAACTTTTAACTCAATTCATAAAAGATTACAATTTACACATGCAATAGAAAATAATACTATTAACTTTCTTAATATTAGCATTATCAAAAATGATAATGGTACCATCTCTACTAATTGGTTTCGCGAATCAACATATTCTGGCCGCTTACTTAATTTGCTTTCGAAACATCCATTCCAACAAAAAATAGCTATTAAAAAGAACTTATTTGATTCAGCTATTCTACTTTCGGATAATAAATTTCATAATGATAACTTAAAAATAGTGAAACCTTACCTTTCCCTGAATAATTTTCCACTGAATATTATTGATAGACAAATTGATAATATATTGAAAGAACTTAATAAAAATCTGCCCGCTTCGCGGGCACATTCTCATGGCGCGCTTCGCGCGCGGCTCGCTTCGCTCGCAAGTTTGAGCGCGCCTAGGGCGCGCGACTGTTGGATCTCGCGCTTCGCGCTCGATCATATATTTATCTCGCGCTTCGCGCTCGATTATGTATTCACCTCGCGCTACGCGCTCGGGCGTATTTGCATCGCGCTTTACGCTAGGCTCCTCTAGATTTTTGAACTTCGTGTTCGACTTCGATGAAAAGAAAAAGTTTGTTTGCAAATATTATAAAATTATCAAAACCTCTACATATTAAGTGATTGTTAAATTTGCTTTTATTTTAGACTGAAAAGGAACTCTATTTACTCAAGGTTCTATCGACCTTAAGGAACACATTCTCATCCAGACACTCGCGCATCGCGCTCGATATTTGATTTGAAAATCATTTGAACCGTATGATAGAAACAAAAAAGTTGGAGCGCACTTACGGCGTGCGATTTGGTAAATACACTGAGCGCGCACTTTGTGCTTCGTGTTATATGTTCTTCATATACAAATTACTAAATTTGTATTTGATTTCAAATGAAAAGTAATGATATAATTGAGGCGACAAATTTTATTAGTTAACATTTTATTTTAGCTTGTGCCGTTTATCAAAAAAGTTAATTTTTTCATTTTGAATATATTCTTACCACAAAAATTGATTACGGGTGTGTAAGTCTTTTTTGAATGCACAATTTTTGTTCATTTATATGTTTTCGTACCTTGCATTGTTTTTTCAAAACTTTCATTTTTTTTACTGTCAATGTTATTTTCACGAATATAACAAAAACCACGCATCCTATCGAAACATGAGTCACAATAAATTTGTACCTCTTCCATGGATGAACAAATTTTGTTTCGGTCATTTTTTCGTAGCTGGTAATATTCGTCTGAAAATTTGATTTTTCTATTTTCAATGCTGTTTTTTACGAATAAAACAAAAACTACGCGTCATATCAAAAAGTGAATGATAAGAAATTTGTAGATCTTTTTTAGGTGCACAATTTTGGTGAGATGATCTTTTCTGGTATCTTGCATAGTTTTACAGCAAAATGGCTTTTTTGATTTTTCATTAATTTTTTGTGCGATCAAAATTTGAATTTTTTATTTTTCGAAAAATTCAAAAAGTTGTCATGAAAATATTATAGGGTGTTCAGGAATCAACGTTTTTCTCCTCTTGACTTTTTTTCATATCGTGCGTTTTTCGGCTTAAAATGTTCATTTTCGTTTGTTTTTTGGAATTTTGAAAATGCTATAACTCCAGTAATTTTTTTTTTATCACGAAAAGTCATAAGAATATTTTGTTCGTCATTTTGCGTACTACTAATAACTGTACATAGAATTTTCAAATCTTTCAAAAAAGTGGTCTCAAAAATTTTCAAAATGTGCTCACTTTTTGGATTTTCATCCAAAATAGCTGGTTAACGAACTCGTTCTCTATTTTTCGGCCATAAAAAAGTGTGCCAAAGCTCAATCAAATCTGATCATTTTTTCGAAAGTTATCGTGGCTACAGACAGACAGACAGACAGACAGACAGACAGACAGACAGACAGACAGACAGACAGACAGACAGACTACAGACTACAGACAGACAGACACCTTCGTAAAAATCGTTTTTTCTGACTCAGGAGGTCTCAAAACGTGGACATTTGATGAAAACCGACTATGTCAAATTTTACATAAAACCAATACCTTCTCATTAGAATGAGAATGTAACAAAAACAGAAATAATAACTCTAATAACATTATTGAAAAAGAATTTGATCCTAAAAGCACTATTACTATTTCATACTATGGTAAAATATCAGAACATGTAAAAAGACTTTTAAAAACTTATAAAATTAGCACTACCTTTAGTATTGATTCTAAACTCAATAAAATGATTAAACTAGGCAAAGACCAATTAGAAACCTTAGAAAAACCTAACGTTGTTTACCGTTTCTCTTTTAATTGTGGTAAATGTTATATTGGACAAACAAAAAGACATTCACACATTAGACATAAAGAACACCAGGATAGTGTTAGATTTAACTACAATAATGTTCTTAACGACCACTTATATGATAATAATGATAATATTTCTCATTTTTTTCTTTCGGATGAGATTGAAGTTTTGCATCAAGAGAATCATCCTATTAAAAGAGCCTTTGCTGAATTGGTTTTTATTAAAAAAGAACTGGATAACTGTCTCAATAAAATCACTGATCTTGACCATCTTAATGAATCTTATAATTCTATTCTAAAATTATTTGTATGAAATTTATAACAATTTCCTAACAATAAATTTCTTCTCTTGAATGTTAGGTTTGTTGATGTTCCTTCACAATCACCTTTTGGGTTATCTTTATGGGAGCAGGATGCCTTTTTATCCTGCTCTCATGATAATAAAAAATATATTTTTCAAATTTATACATTTTAATTTGTTAACAGTTTGTTATAAATGATTTTAATTTTATTCACCACACAAATTTGTTGAAGTTTTTTTTTAATTGAAATATGGTAACTATAATTCTCTATTATTTTGAACTGAACCTCTCTGTTTATTATGATATTATTATTTACAAATCAAATTATAATTTCATTATACAGAAATTTCATAAATTATATTTGAATTTACATCTGTTGATATATATTTTTAAATCACTACTGAATTTTCAAATTGATCTTAATTATTGAACTCTACTCCAAAGCTGACTAGGACTTTCGTAACTATTCCTTAAGTGGGTTATATACACCTTTTTTTTAACATTGTTCATAATAATATATTAGTAAGACTACTATTACATGTTTTAGATTTATATAAATTGGTTCGCCTGATCATGGAAATGGTGTATTCACACAAAAATACCAGGGTATCAAGTTGATGGGGCAAAAGGATGCAACGTTTTGATACCTATATTCATGATCAACTTGATTCAAATTTCGAGATCAATTATCTGTCATGAAATTTCAACTAGTCAAAAAATTATGAAATTATTTAAACCTCTTACCTGAATGATGATCAATTGTTGATGATCGTTTAAAATTAAATTGTTAATCAAATTTTGAAAAAAAATCATTTACTTAGCTCCGTTTATTTAAGTTTATGATTACTGAGGTTGTGCATGTTTGTTTACAAATGTTAGAAAATCTCGATCAAGGATCGATTATCGATTTGCAGAACTTGAATTTGGCAGAAAGGAATGTCTTTCGAAAATCATCAACTGTCATTCCGTTTTGTATACTGATGCTAATACGTCTTGAAGTTCTTCTTAATTTTCATTGATCCTCTAAAGCGAATATTGAGTTGAAATTTCAGATCAAAATAGCTGTAACAATTTGATACCCTGAGTTTTAGTGTGTTTCCGAAACGCTGGGTTTTTAAGATTTTAATAAACTTGTCCGATAGAGTTGATACAACGTTTTTTTTCCTAAATTATCCTATTCTAATTTTGATGTATGATGTTACATGTTTAGTTTATGAGGTAAATTTTTTCACTACTACTGAGGTGAGATTCGGACTTTCTTTTTTTGAACGCCCCTGATGCTATCAACTGTAGATTGTTCTCACGTGGTTGTCGAATGCAGAAACGTTGTAAATTCGAATCCCTTTCAAATGGGCGGCATGATTATAACGAGTAGTAATGGTGGGGTACGTAACAAGGCCGTAGATATTCTAATTAGGGGTAGTATGAGTTTCTATCGTGCAGCTTCGGCTCCGGCTCCGCCAGCTGAGTAAGGCATACGCATAGTGGTAATACGTAGTAGGTTGTGTGTTGTATAGCCCCTGTCAGCCACTGTGCCACTGACGGCTCGCTAATTGCTCAACCCCTCCTTTCCACCCTTCAAATCCAAATTCATCCCTTCACTTCGCAACCTGGACCTGATTCCCATCTCCTGCTAGAACAACGGCTGCACGTTTATAACTCCCTACCCCTTACCCCCTACCACCATTTAGCATACCCTTTTAGTCAACACTCGAAAAAATTCCTACAGATCCATGTCTTTGACATTTTTTTGCACCGAGGGCTAAGATAAAATTGTCATTGCCAAGAACCCAGTTATCGTCAATTGCCAGATTTTTATGAAAAACGTAAAGGACTGATTTTATATCAAATCGGGTAGTCGGACCCTGGTGAAGAAATCATTTTTCACCAACTAAGGGCTACATGTATATTTAGGTAAATCATGAAAAAAAATTTCAATTGTTTTTTTTGTGTGTGGAAAAGTTGTATCTTGGGAACGAATTGGTATAATCTCAATTGCATTGCAGCAGTTCATAGTGTAATCTACGTACCTTCGAATTCCTTACAGAAACATAAGATTTTTTTATCACCAAAATGGCGTACATTTTTCATAAAAAGTAAAAAGATAAATTTTTCAAAAATGCCACCTTTGAGTTTTTTTTAGATACATAGTAATAAAAGAGATATCCTGTGAATTTCTTCCTCGCTATAATACTATTCCTTTATTCAGGAAAACTGTTTTTTGAATAATATAAAATAAAATTTACAGAATATGAATTATTTTTTTTAACATTCATAGGTTTTAGTTTTAAAGAAGCTACCAAAAAATTATAGAAATTTGTGTCTTAATTTAACGAAAAAGTTTTGGAAGTTGTGTGCTGTTACATGTTTTGTTAAATGATGATACATAATTACAAAATTTGGCCGTGAAATAAAAATCCCGAGTAATGAAACATACTGAAATAATAATTAAAAACCTAGAAAATTTCCGAAAAATAAAAATTCCAAAAATTTTAAATTACCGAAAGAAATAGAATTACCGAAAATATTTAGTTACGAAATTGAAATGATCGACGGTAAAAGGTAATGAAAATTGAAAACTTTAGAAATTTCGACTTCTTGAAATTAATAATTTTTTACAGGGATTATCGAAATAATGCATGTAAAATAAGAAATTATTTCAACCTATAAAATACTGAATAAAATTGTTTTTTACTAACTTAATTTACTAATTTCGGAAACTTTAGATATTGGAATTTTGAAAATTCGGGTTTATATCTTTCTTAATAATCTAATTTCGGCAATTTAATAATTTCGTCAATATGGCATTTCTGAATTTTTATAGTTTGGCTAACTTGATTGGTTATTTGATTTTTTCATTTACTTAAAATTTCCGAATTTTTCATTTTTTGCAAATTTTTTTGTTTTGGTAATTATATTTTCGGTATTTTTGAAAATTCAGGATTTTCTTTTTTCGTAAAAATTATGCCATCCTGATGATAAATTTCAGAAAATTATGATACATTTTAAAAAAACTAGGTTACAAATATCGCAAAATTGTCGCATTCTACAGGAAAGTCAGTTACACATTTTATTATTTTCAGCTACAATTACGGAAATTTTTTTGATACATTGAATCTGAAAATTCCGAAACTTATAACAAAAAACTTTTCTTTTTCCAGTAACGGAAGTTTTATGATGTTATATGTAACAGAAAATTACGAAACTTTATTGTAATTCAAAGTGAATTTATGAAAATTCTGTCCCAATTTCGAAAATTGTATGACAAATTTCGAAAAACTCAGTTTCAAAATTTCGTAAACCGAAGATGCGGTTACGTAGAAGTATCAAAAATTTCATAAAATTTTTCGTTTTTTAAAAAATAATTTTTCAATTTTAACTATTCTGAATACGTTTGATTGACTTTATTAAAAATATAAAAAAATATTTGGCGAAGAATATATAAAAAATGTTATCCATATTTAGAGAACATGTCATTATTGTATACTTGGCTTTATACGTTGACACATACACATACCCATATATA
>CAKNYM010054298.1:29085-92375 GCA_932195095.1 Andricus curvator | reverse complement strand
ATATATATGTAATTCTCTTATCAACATCCGCTATATCCAGAAACATCCTGGTTCATCATGAACGTATCTTGAGCAACCGATTCCTTGACTTCCATTTTAGTTGGCAATTTTTTTGATTATTACTAAAAAATTATAAATTATACACAATTATTTATTATGCACAGTATTCCAATTGATTCAAATATATTTAAATATAAATAGGTAATGTTTTATAAACGCCAAGAGTTTATCATTTCAGTTTTAGTAAACATCTGATTAGAGATTAGAAAAATGTATCTGTTAAATATTCTTATATTAAATGAAATATTTTTAGGGAAAAACATTTTTTGTTAAGAATACCATGTATGCGTACCAAAACAAAAATAATCTATGAATCTTGTTGTTATTGAAATAAAATAAGCATTTTTTAAATGGCATTGGAAAGAATCTAATTTTTCTCAAGAAACTTCAGGTTCAATTTAGCAACAAAATAAAAAATTTCTGGGAAAAATATGTGCGTGTTCTAAAGTAATAATTATTGTTCAAGCTGATTCAGAATCAATTTTATTAAAGGCGCAGTACAGGCTTTTCGTCTGATCAGGAAAAAAGCTATGAAAGTCGTTTCCATACATATTATTGAGAAACAAGGAAAAGAAAAACTTAAAAATGTATGAAGGATAAACTCGTTTTCAATCATAGTTTTTTAACGGAATTTTTCTCAAATTCAATCAATAATGCGAGCAGTAAATAAATTAATTATTTTGCATTGATTCATCTCGAATAATTATTGATTAAAAACATCAGATTAGTCAAATAAAAAGTCTTATTGAATTGAATGCATGGTGGTATTTCTTTGTGATTAATTCAAAATTAAATTTTCATCGTAACGACTTTGCACTTTTTCTAACCATAGAGACCTCGTTGTGCGAGAAACTTAAAGTATATTTTGCTAATTTTTCAATTGAAATTGGAGGTTTTACTTTGACTTTTAAATAATAAAGTCACAATGGAACTCGTAACGACTTCGAACCTCATAACTAAAAAATTCATATTTAATGCCCTATCAGTATTGGAACCAAGCTGTATTGTTGGCCGCAATTTGCTTAGCAGGATACAATAAATGCAAAATAAACGAATTTCTCTATGACAATCAATATCATTGTGATAAGTTTGAAATGTAACATTATCATTACTAAAAATTAACATAATTATTTTTGAAATCAAAGTCTTTCATTTAAAATTAGCCAAATGCTGTGATTATCAAAATCCTGAGCCAAAATCGATCCTCGGTTAGGAATAATAATGTTCGAAAGTAAATTAGAATTTCATTGTATGTGCTACCCGCGGCCAACAATATCCAACAGGCCAGCCTGGTCTTTTATAACAGAATGATGAACAACAATTGCCTAAACTTCCATCGGGTTGACAGTAACCTCCATTTACGGTACAAGGACGAAAAGCAGATGCAGTTATGATTGCTACCATCAACACGATCGATGATTTGAAAGCATTAAAGCTGACCATTTTTCAATTTTTTCTATGTATAACAAATGATTGCTAATTACTTGAACATTATTAATTGGTTACAAAATCGCGTTCAAACAATTTTGCATTTGAATAAATATTTGTTAAGATAAGACAATTATAATCAGTTGAAGTTCTGGTGATCAAATTCATTACCATTAAGTTTAACAAATGGATGCAACTAATTAAATTTTTATTGCATCCCAAAAATATTCTTGAATGATGAAATAAAATAATTTATTACTAGAAAAGTGAAACAATTTTTTGAGCTGCAATATTCGCCGAGACGGTTAGAGTACTTACCGGGGTACTTACAGCAGTAGTCACACAAGCATCTAAAGATGATTTAAGGAAAACAGGCAATCTTAGAAGCGTTTATATAGCCTTATAATATATATATAGCGTTTATATTATATATATAGCGTTTATATAACACATGTTCTGAGCAGGGAAATTTCGTCAAAACAACTTCCTTTATAATTTATTGTGCGCATTTAGCAGGAGGGTATTGCATGTAACACAGCAAAAAAAAATTCTGGCCTGGGGGTCAGACCATGTTTATTATATGTTTTTGGGGTCCCTCAAACCAAATCCGAAGTCCATCATACCCCATCGGTTTTTGACATAACCTCAAAAAGCCTTCACAGCCACACAAAAATGAAAAATATTTTATGGTTGTAAGATTAAGGATAAGATTGGTTCCAATACTGATAGGGCATTAAATATACATTTTATAGTTATGCGGTTCAAAGTCGTTACGAGTTCCATTGTGAGTATTATTTAAAAGTCAAAGTAAAACCTCCCATTTCAATTGAAAATTTAGCAAAATATACTTGAAGTTTCTCGCACAACGAGGTCTCTATGGTTAGAAAAAGTGCAAAGTCGTTAGGATGAAAATTTAATTTTGAATTAATTAAGTTCAAGGTTTTATGGGTTTAAGGGGTTAAATGGCTATCGGTTTAAGGGGTTATGGGATTCAGTATATTAGGGATAAGGGGTTAATTGGGCTCGGATTATAATGTTTTTTAAGGTTATGTCAAAAACCTGACATGATGATGTGAAATGGACTTCTAAAAATGCAAGTAGGCTCTTATTATATAGTTGAACAACTCAATTTTGAACTAAAATGATGAATTTTCAAAAAAACCTTGTTTCTAACAAAGTAGTTCAGTTTGCAACCATATAGTGGGATTTTAAACCAAGAAAATTAATTTCCTACTTAAAAAGACGAATTCTCAACAGAACACAAGAACTTTTAACAGAAAAGTTAAATTTTCAACACAAAAAAGAAAAACAAATTTTCAATCAGCAGATACATTTTTAACTAAAAAGATTAATCTTCAACTTGGAATAGAATACTAAAATTTTCACTTGAAAAAATTGATTTTTCTTCCCAAAAGGAATGAATTTCCAAAAAAATAGTTAATTAATCTATCATAAAAATTAGTTTTTAACTGAATCGTTAAATTTTCAGCAAAAAAATGAATTCAAAAGAAAAGTTGAAGCATCAACCAATTAGTTGAATTTTTAACCAAAAAAGACGAATTATCAACGAAAAACAATTGTATTTTCAAATAAAAAAGATAAAATTTCAAACGAAAATGTACTAGTTAAATTTTCAATAACAATAATAAAAAAAAATTTAAGAAAAAAGAGTAGAATTTTGAAAAAAAAATAGTTCAATTTTGACAAAAAAGATAAATCGTGGACTAAAATGATCAATATTTTATTAATTGATGTTATGGTTTTTGACCAGCGAAATATAATAAATAATATGATGTTAATGTTTTTTTTCTACAAGGACTAAAATCAATATTTTTTTAACATTGATTATTAATTTTATAAGTTGTGGTTAGAGCATCAGACCGGAAATCTGAAAGACCTGGAGTTCGAATCCCAGCGGAGCTAGAAAGATTTTTTTCACAACTTATAAAATTAATAATCGATATTCAAAAAATATTGATTTTAGACCATGTAGACAAAAAACATTAACATCATATTATTTAAAATTATCAATATTCTATCAGAAAGGATCAATTACTTGGATTCGGATAACTTTTTCACATTCAAACTTTTGTAACCTCATTTAGAAATTCAATATCTCGGGAGAATACTGTTATTTTCTATTTAATCTAAAGATTTAATTTTGTATCGCAATCCGCAACCAAGCCTGCTTTAATTTGTCGTCAGTGCCACTTTGAGATTGTCAATTTCCACATTTCTAATCGAACTTTCGTGACCTCAATTTGGCAATACTTCCGATCGGGAGAAAAGTTTTACTATTGTGAGAAATTGAAACTCCAATTATTATTCGATACCGAAAACTTATTTAAAAAATCTGTGAAATTGCAATCTAAAATTTTTTGGATGATTTACTTGGAATTGGCTAGGTTGTTTACATCCAAAATTTCTTGCGCTCATCCAGAAATTCAATACCTCTATAGTGTATTTTTATTTGTTATTCAATCTAAGATTTCATTTTGTATCGCAATCCGCAACCAAGCCAGCTTTAATTTGTCGTCAGTCTCACTTAAAAATTGTCAACATCCACTTCTATTTCCTCCAAACTAGATAAATTTTTCTAATCGCACTTTCCTGACCTCAATTTGGCAATACTTCCGATCGGGAGAAAGGTTTTACTTTTGTGAAAAATTGAAAGATACCGAAAACCGATTTAAAAAATCTGTAAAATCGCAATCTTAAAATTTTTGGATGATTTACTTGGCATTTGCTAGGTTGTTTATATCGAAAATTTCTTACGCTCATCCAGAAATTCAATATTTCTGTAGCGTATTTTTATTTTTTACTCAATCTGAGATTTCATTTTGTATTGCAATGCGCAACCAAGCCAGCTTTAATTGGTCGTCAGTGTCGCTTTGAGATTGTCCACTTCCACATCTATTTCCACCAAACTAGATACATTTTTCTAATCCCACTTTTCTGACCTCAATTTGGCAAGACTTCCGATTGGGAGAAAGGTTTTAATATTGTGAAAAATTGAAAGTCCAACTAGTAATCGATACTGAAAACCTATTAAAAAAATCTGTGAAATCGCGATCTCAAAATTTGTTGATGATTTACTTGGAATTGGCTAGGTTCTTTACATCAAAACTTGCTTACGCTCATCCAGAAATTCAATATCTCTATATAGTATTTTTATTTTTTATTTAATCTAAGATTTCATTTTGTATCGCAATCCGCAGCCGAACCTGATAAAATTTGTCGACAGTTTAAAGGGTGATTTAGATTTCACAGAATGCTTATCTTGTTTTGTATTACCACCCTTTATCAATTGTTGAATTTTGACAAAATTTTTGCTGAAATGTTTTCCTTGGTTATTTTATTTATGTGTGTTAAGTTAAAAATTATGAACGTGAGAGCAGGATCGATCGAGCTTACAGGAAAACGCGAGTCAGAACCTAGGGCTGTCACGGTTGCGAATTAATCGAGCATATAATGGACGCTGGACTGTCGATATATGCACCTACACATATCGTTGAAAATGCATATACACCGATGCCTTTACACATCCAACAATCACCCCGTATCCTCTAACCCTACTAATTTGATCCTGTCGTTAACTAACGACGCTCTTACAAGGCACATTTTCCATTCTGTCGATGTGAAAAGTTCACCCGAATTTTTTAAATTTCTATCCATTTATAGAAAAAAAGTATCTTTATTTTAAAATTCTTTATTTCAAGACTAATGCAAAAATCTCTATTTTTTTACTTTGAAAGTATTTCTCAAATTACTTCAAATCCTGAAAACTTAAAAATCCATATAAGAGCTATGACTTTAAGGCCATGTGACGAGTGGGTCACGTGACCGGATTCCTGCCTTACCGACACTTTTGTTATTTTTCAACTTATTTTCACACGAATAGCCACATCGAGTTTACAATTTGGGATAATAAATAAGAAGCACTAAGAAAGGTGGGTCTGGTCCTAAATTTTTATAATTATACAAAAAATTTTTGTGTGAACAATTTTTTTTTTGCTTTTTTCATGATTATTAAAATTTAGGGCCAGACCCACGTTTCTTAGTGCTTCTTATTTATTATCCCAAATTTTCAACTCGATGTGGCTATTCGCGTAAAAATAAGTTTGCAAATAAAAAAAGTGTCAGTAAGGTAGGAATCCGGTCACGTGACCCACTCGTCACATGGCCTTAATATTGTTCTTGATCTAACAAATTGAAGCAATTACTAAAAAAAAATTAAGCGGTTGGGCAACTCCATGCCGACTTTATAGAAGATAAGTATTTAATTCATCAATTTTTTTTTTTTTAATTTACACAACTTATTACACATATAAAAATAAAAGAACATCTCAGATATTTTGCTGGAAAAAGTTTCTTCGAAGAGTTATCGCATTTTGATTTTGATTTTTTTTCTGTGAATAAAAATGGAAGGCTTTAATCATAAGAATTTATTATTGAATTTATATTATATTATTAGAAAAATATTATTAAATTCATTTATATTAAGTTTATCCTTATTTGCTGTATGTTGTTTTATAGTTGAAAATAGTTGAATTAAACTGAAACAGTTTAATTTTTAACCAAATAATCGCTCTTTTGACCAAAATTTTTAGAATTTTCAATAAAAGGGTAGAATTTTCGACAAAAAAAGATTTTTCAGTGAAGAAAGAAAAAGATTTCAACCTCATTATGGAATTTTTTAAACAAAAAAACGAATTTTCAACAATCTAGTTCATATTTCAACCAAAAATGACAAATATTTATCAAAATAAAAAAATTTTTAAATTATCAACCAAAAATATTACCAAAGTATTTTAATTCTAAAAAATGAAGTTGATTATTTAACCAAAAATAACTAATTTTATAAAAATAGTTGAATCCTCAAACAAAACAAAATTATTTTCAAATAGTGATATTTTTGACCAAAAAATATGAATTTTATACCAAGAGAGGAATTTTGAAACAAAGATGTTGAATTTTCAAGTCGAAAATATGAATTTTCTACAAAACTGTTAGATTTCCAATCCAAAAATATAAACATTTAATTTAAAAGTTAATCCTTTTTCATTTTTATTTTATTTTTGATATTTTCTGTATAGAAAAATTTAAGATTTTCATAATAAATCTTTTTACAAAGTCTTCTATAATAATTAATTTGAGGATTTCATCCATAGAAAATTTTGTTTTCAAAATTGGAAAAAGCAGTAGTCGTAGAGAATATTTTCTTTAAAAAAAAAGCCGAAATTCATTAAAATTCAACCATTGTTCGAAAATTGGTACAAAGCGATAATAATAAAAAATTAAATTGCAAAAAACTTTCTTCAAATAAACGTTTTTTTTGTAAGTTTCAAAATTTTTGTATTGAAAATAATGTTTTTATTTGAAATTGATAAGATGAATTTTTGTCTTTGGCGAATCCGGCATTGAGTTCCCAATTATAAATCCACATTGTTGTTGGAAATTCTACTATTTCATCAAAAAATCGATTCATTTTTGGTTGGAAATTAATTTTTTAACTGGAAATTTGACTATTCCATTTTTGGCAAGAAACTTATCAATTTTAGCTGAAAATTGCACTATTTAGTTAAAAGTTCATCTTTTTTAGTTGAAAATTCGTTAGATTGAAAAATTAACTATTTTGTTAGAAATTTGATTCATTTTTGGTTGAAAAATAATTTTTTTAACTGAAAATTAAACTTTTATTTTTGGTTAAAAATTCTACTATTTCGCTGATAATTGATGTATTCAGTTGATAATTTATGTATTTTGTTTATAATAATACATCTTTTTTATGAAATTAATCTTCTTGGTTGAAAGATCAATCTTTTGGTTAAAATTTCAACTATTTTGTTAAAAGTGATCTTTTTTGGTCAAAAAAATCAAATAAACATTTTAAAAAACATCAAAATTATTTTTTTTTTTTTGAAGATTTTCTCTTTGGTAAAAGTTGTCACTAGTTTGTTTAAAATTCGTTCCATTTTCGGTTGAAAATTAATTTTATCAAAATTAAAAATTTAGCTATTTTATTTTTGATGTAAAATTTAACTATTTTATTTTTGATGTAAAATTTAACTATTTTATTTTTGATGTAAAATTTAAATATTTTAGTTAAAATTTCTACTACTTTTTTGAAAATTCATCGTTTTTAGTTCAAAATTCACGTATTTTGCTGATAATTACTCTTTTTTTTATAATAAAATTAATATTCTGGGTTAAAAATCAACTTTTTGATTGAAAATTAAAATCTTTGTTCGAATGGTCCTCTTGAATTTTCATTTTTTTCAAGATTCATCATTTTAGTTGAAAATTCATCTCCTTGGTTGAAAATTTAAATATTTTTTAAAAATTCGTCTTTTTGGGTTATTAATTAATTTTTCAAACTAAAATAATTCTCTTTTGGTTGAGGATTCAACTACTTTTTTGAAACTTTGTCTTTTTAGGTTGAATTTAACTGATTTTGATTAAAAATTAAAATTCTTTTTCGTTGAAATAATAACTAATAAATGTTTCGTTGAGAATTAATTTTTTGGTTTGAAAAAGAACTGCCTCGTTAAAAGTTGAACTACTTTGTAAAAAATTCATTCTTTTATTGAAGATTCATAATTTTATTTAAAATCCAACTATTTGGGCGTGAATTAACTTTTATGTTGAAAATTTATATTCTTGGGTGGAATATTCAACTTTTTTTTAGAAAATTCAGTTTTGGTCTGAAAATTTATATTTTTGGTATCAAAAAATGTAGTTATTGGTTTTCAAACTGTTCTATTTAAAAAAATTTGTTTAAACGATTTCAACCATAGGAAAATTTATTTTAAAAATTGGAAAAAGTAGATTCATAGAGAATATTTTTTCTTAAAAAATAGGCCATTATTTATTGCTAAAATTGTTAAAATAACCTTTTTTTTGGCTTGTTTTAAGATTTTTTCATTGAAACTAATGTTTTTTAATTGAAAATAAATCATCTTTAATATTAATTTGATTTATGAGATCATAGAAAAAGTATTTTTTCAGAGATCTGATTTTTGGCACGATAACTACCTCAATTCATTTTTTTTTTGTTTTTATTTTTTTCCACATTTTTTATGATTCGGTAGACATGTCACAGTGAAGAAATACGTATAGTATTCTCCTGTAAAAATAGCTTTTTAGAAAAAGAACAGATTTTCTGAGTCTTTGGTGGCATAATCTGTTAACGCTCATATTATGTATAGTGACGTTCCCGGTTCAAATCCTGGCTGAGGTATTTTTTTCTTGCCTTTAAAAACATCAATTTTTCGAAGTAATTTCTAAGCATCAAATTTTATTCCATTAAAATTCAAAAATTTGGACATTAAGATGGTAATAATTCCAAAAATTGCTTACATTAAACTCACGTTGATCAGAAAAGGCACATTCGTCACAGTGGATAAATGAGTGTAGTATTCACCTCCAAAAGTAGCTCTGCAGAACAAGAACAGATCAGCTAAAGCCTAGGTGGCGAATGAAATCAACGCTCCACTCATGTATAGTGGCGTTCCAGGTTCAAGTCCTGGCCGAGGCAAATTTTTTTCTTGTTTCTCAAATAATTATTTGCCCAAAGAAGTCGTTCCCGATTATAAATCTACATTTTGAATAAACTAATATAATTAAAATTTGATTAAAATTGTCTTGAGCGACAGAGACAGGAATGAAGTTGCACAAAAGAGTCTAGGAATGAAAGCGTTGATATGATATTCGAATTAGAGATCGCGCGATTCAGCGATAAATGACGTTACCGTATTGGCTCCATTGGCCAACCGGATAACGAACGTGGTCAATGCGGGCATGATCGGCCGCAAATTTATATCTGATTTCCCGAGTACGGAAATCAGAGAACGCAAAATTGATCCATCCTCTGATTTATTACTACGGATTAATAAAGCCTGTATCTCGCAACAGTATTCTACAAACGTTATATAGTGCAATGGTACGGACGATAGAACCATACTTTACTGGGGAATAGAACACAGTAACGCAATGTGGCTAATGTTGATTTACATCACAAACATTCGATCACGATCTGACTGACACCACAACAATCGCTCATACTTCACTAAGTAATTTCAAATATCATATTAAATGCGCTTGATTACCGAACAGGAGAATTTAATATTCGAGTTACAACACACTATAGGGTCAATGGTCAATTTCAAAAATTTAATCAACGGGTCGTTTAACTTCAAAGGCAATTATAAACGCATTTATGACATTTCTAGAACCTAGTCAGGGCCGCCTGAAGCGTTTCCAATTGGAATGCGTAATATTGCGCAGTATACTCGAATGAGTACTTGCGCACTACGCCCTTCCGAGGCGAGACTCGCAACCGCTTTTCGCCCTGCCCGCTGAGAAACTGCGTGGTTCTATGGGACCTGGAGTGTACATGAATTTTCAAATATATAATTTTTTGAAAAGATAACATTTTGTAAACAAATAACTACATTTGTTGATACCAAAAATATAAATTTTCAGACCAAAACTATGAATTTTCTACAAAAAAGTTAAATATTCCACCCAAGAATATAAATTTTCAACAAAAATGTTAATTCAAGCCCAAATAATTGAATTTTTTACAAAGTAGTTCAACTTTAACCAGGCAGTTGTTTTTCGAACAAAAAAATGAATTCTCAACAAATCATTCATTAGCTAATTTTTCAACGAAAAGAGATTTTAATTTTTAATAAAAATCAGTTGTATTCAACCTAAAAAGACAAATTTTCAAAAAAATAGTTGAATCCCCAACCAAAACAGAATTATTTTAGTTTGAAAAATTAAATAACCAAAAAAAGGGGAATTTTCAAAAAATGTTTAAATTTTCAACCAAGAAGATGAATTTACAATTCTTTAAAAAAATAAGCCGCAATTTATTAAAATTCAACCATTGTTCGAAAATTGGGACAAAGCGATAATAATAAAAAATTAAATTGCAAAAAACTTTCTTCAAATAAACGTTTTTTTTGTAAGTTTGAAAATTTTTGTATTAAAAATATTGTTTTTATTTGAAATTGATAAGATGAATTTTTGTCTTTTGCGAATTTGACATTGAGTTCCCAATTATAAATCCAGATTGTTGTTGAAAATTCTACTATTTTGTTGGAATTTCGATTCATTTTTGGTTGAAACTTAATTTTTTAACTGAAAATTTGACTATTCCATTTTTGGTTAGAAACTTATAAATTTTAGTTGAAAATTTCACTATTTAGTTGAAAGTTCATCTTTTTTAGTTTTTTTTTTCAGATTTTTGGTTGAACAATAATTTTTTTAACTGAAAATTAAACTATTTTATTTTTGGTTAAAAATTCTACTATTTCCCTGATAATAATTGATGTATTCAGTTGATAATTTATGAATTTTGTTTATAATAGTACATCTTTTTTATGAAATTAATCTTCTTGGTTGAAAGATTAATCTTTTGGTTAAAATTTCAACTATTTTGTTAAAAAGTCACCTTTTTTGGTAAAAAAAATCAAGTAAAAATTTAAAAAAACATCAACTTTATTTTTTTTTAAAGATTTTCTCTTTGGTAAAAGTTGTCACTAGTTTGGTGAAAAGTCGTTCCATTTTCGGTTGAAAATTAATTTTTTTTAAACTAAAAATTTAGCTATTTTATTTTTGATGTAAAATTTAAATATTTTAGTTAAAATTTCTACTACTTGGTTGAAAATTCATCGTTTTTAGTTAAAAATTCATGTATTTTGCTGATAATTAATATATTTGTTCAGAATAAAATTAATCTTCTTGGTTAAAAAATTAACTTATTGGTTGAAAATTCAAATCTTTGTTCGAATGGTCTTCTTGAATTTTCATTTTTTTCAAGATTCATCATTTTAGTTGAAAATTCATCTTCTTGGTTGAAAATTTAAATATTTTTTGAAAATTCGTCTTTTTTGGTTATTAATTAATTATTTAAACTAAAATAATTCTATTTTGGTTGATGATTCAACTTTTTTTCTTGAAACTTTGTCTTTTTAGTTTGAATTTAACTAAATTTGATTAAAAATTAAAATCTTTTTTCGTTGAAATAATAACTAATAAATGATTCGTTGAGAATTCATTTTTTTTGTTCGAAAGTAGTACTTTGTAAAAAATTCATTTTTTTGTTATTGAAGATTCATAATTTTAATTAAAATTCAACTATTTGGGCGTGAATTAACTTTTTTGTAGAAAATTTATACTCGTGGGTTGAATATTCAACATTTTTGTAGGAAATTCATAGTTTTGGTCAGAAAATTCATATTTTTGGTATTAACAAATTTAGTTATTTGTTCAGAAAATGTTATCTTTTCAAAAATTTAATTTTTCAAACTAAAATAATTCTGTTTTGGTTGAGGATTCAACTATTTTGTTGAATCTTTGTCTTTTTAGGTTGATAATAACTGATTTTTATTAAAAATTAAAATCTCTTTTCGTTGAAATAATAGCAAATAAATGTTTTGTTGAGAATTTTCAAAAAATGTTTAAATTTTCAACCAAGAAGATGAATTTTCAACTAAAATGATGAATCTTGAAAAAAATGAAAATTCAAGAAGAGAGTTGAACATTCGAACAAAGATTTGAATTTTCAACCAAAAAGTTGATTTTTTAACGAAGGAGATTAATTTTATTCTAAACAAAAAAGATTAATTATCAGCAAAATACATGAATTTTTCACTAAAAACGATGAATTTTCAAACAATTAGTAGAGATTTTAACTAACAAAGTTAAATTTTAAATCAAAAATAAAGTAGTTAAATTTTTAGTTTTGAAAAAATTAATTTTTAACCGAAAATGGAACGAATTTTCAACAAACTAGTGACAACTTTTACCAATGAGAAAATCTTCAACCAAAAAAAAATCATTTTTATGTTTCTTAAAATTTTTACTTAATTTTTTTGACCAAAAAAGATGACTTTTAACAAAATAGTTAAACTTTTAACATGAATTATCAACAAAATACATCAGTTTTCAACTAAATACATAAAGTTTCAATTAAAATAGTTAAATTTTCCACCAAAAAGATGAATCTCTAACAAGAACAAAATGAATTCTTGTCAGCCTAGTTTAACTTTTAATCAATTAGTTGAATTTTTGATCAAAAAATGTGACTGCCAAAATTTTTAACAAAATGTTACATTTTTAATCGAAAGGTGAATTTTGTACAAAAGAACGTTTTTTGCAATTAAATTTTTTATTATTATCGCTTCATACCAATTTTTGAACAATTTTTGAATTTTAATGAATTTCGGCTTATTTCTTTTAAGAAAATATTTTCTATGACTCTGCTCTTTCCAATTTTGAAAACAAAATTTTCTATGGATGAAATCCTCAAATTAATTATTATAGCAGACTTTTTAGAAAGATTAATTATGAAAATCTTACATTTTTCTTTACAGAAAATATCAAAAATGAAAAAAAAATTTTAAAATGGTTAACTTTTTCGTGAAATGTTTATACTTTTGGATTGGAAATCTAACTATTTTGTAGAAAAAAAAGTTTCAAGCAAATTGTTACAATTTCAACGAAATGGTTGAATTTTTAACAAAAAAAAAATGTATTTTCAACATAAATTATGAATCTTCATCTGGAACAGTTAAAGATCCAATAAAAAAAAATGTCAACCAATACGATTAATTTCTACCAAAAAAGACGAATTTTCAACAAAATACATGAATTTTCAACAAAAGAAGATAAAATGTCAACCAAAAATTGAATAGTCAAATTACAGTCAAAAAAATTAATTTTCAACCAGAAAAAAGAATTTTGAACTAAATTATGGAATATTCAACTGAAAAGTTACATTTTCAGTTAAATCAAATTTCACCCAAAAAATAATTTAAAAAAAAAATAGTTACATTTCCAAAGTGATGAATTTTCAACTGAAATGAATAATCTTTAACAAGAAGAATTAAATTTTTAACTAAGTTGATTATTTCTACCAAGAAGGACCAATTTTCAACTGAAAAAAATGTTTTAATAAGAAATTGATTAGTCAAATTTTTAGTTTAAAAAAATTTAATTTTCAACCAAGCAGATAAATTTTTAACCAATATAAAGAAATATTTAACTTGAATCGTTACATTTTTAGTTTAAAAAAAAATTAATTTTCAACAAAAAAATTTAACCAAATTGTTAAGGTATCAACGTAATTGTTGAATTTGGATCAAAAAAGATGTGTATTTTCAACTAAAATTATGATTCTTTATCTGGAATAGTTAAATTTTCAACCAATAAGATTAATTTCTGCCAAAAAGGACAAATTTTTAACAAAATTGATGAATATTCAACTTAAAAATAAATAAACTTTCAATAAAAAATTAAATGGTAAATTTTCAGTTAAAAAAATTAATTCTCAACGAAAGGGATGATATTCGAAAAAAAAGATAGTTACATTTTCAAAAAAAGTGATAAATTTTCAACTAAAATTATGAACCTTCAACTAGAATAATTTAATTTTCAACCAAGAAGATTTATTTCTACCAAAGAAGACGATTTTTCAATTAAAAAAGATAATGTTCCAAAAGAAATTCAAAAGATAAATAATTAGTTAAAAAATTAATGTTCAGTGAAGAAGATAAATTTTTAAATAATACGATGGAATTTTTAATTTCAATCGTTACATTTTCAGTTTGAAAAAAATTAATTTTCAACAAAAAAAATTCAACAAAATTTTTAAAGTTTTAACTAGAATACTTGAATTTTAAGCTAAACTAAAAACAAATTTATAACAAACTAGCTAATGTTGCAACCAAAAAGATGAATTTTGCAATCAAAATGATGAATCTGCGAAAAAAATTAATTTTTAATCAAAGAGTTTAACTTTCAACCAAGTAATTGTATTTTCATTCCGAAAAAGATAAAGTCTTAGCAAAAAATTTAGTATTTAGTTGATATTTTAACCAAAAAAGATTTAAATTTCTTGCCAAAAACATATGGATTCTACAAAAAAAACTGCTTTTCAACATGAGTTGAATTTTCAACTGAGAACGATTTTTTATTCAAGAGAGAGAAAAAATTGCAAATATACTGTTGAATTCTCAAGCAAAAAAATGATTTTTCAACCAAGAAGGTTAATTTTTTACCAGAAAGACGAATTTTCAACACAATGCATAAATCTTAAACCAGATACTTAAATTTTCAACCAAAAAACGATCAATTTTCTACCAAAAGAGATGATTTCCAACCCGAAAAGATTCATTTTCAACAAAAAAGTTAATTTTCCACCAAGAAAGATGAATTCTTAACGAGAAATGTAACAGAGAACTTCAACCAACAAATATTTTTATTTCGAATAAAAAAGAAGTCAATAAAAAAAAAATCAATTTTCAACAAAAGAGATGAATCCTTAGTCAAAACAAATTTATGTTGAACTAAAAAGAATAATTTTCAAACAGAAAGATTAACTTTCAATCAAATATTTTCATTGTCAACTGAAAAAAAAGATATTCAACAGAATACATGAATTTTCAACTAAATTCAACTAAAAACTAAAATTTCAAAAAATTTCTAAAATTCAACTAAAAAACTAAAACATTGAAAAAATGTAATTTGAAAAAAAGTGATTTCCAACCAGAGATGGATTTTTATCTAATATGAATGTTTAACTCAAAAATTTATTTTTAACATAGTAGTTAAACTTCCACCCAAGTAGCTAAATTTTATTATTTATTATTTTATTATTATATCAATTTATTATAATTATCAACAAAATATAATTAAATTTTCAAAAAATTGTTGAATTTTTAATAAAATAGTGAAATTTTCAACTTAATAGTTGAATTTTCATCTTGAAAAAGATCAATTTTGAACCAAAAAAGGATGAAATTTTAACAATATAGCAGCATTATCAACAAAATATTATCAAATTCTTAACAAAATTGTTCGCATTTTAAACAAGTAGTTCATTTTTAGCCAACTACTTGAATTTTGACATAAAACAGATGAATTTCTAACCAACAATGGAATAGTCAAATTAACAATTAAAAAAAATGTAACTTTTAAGAACAAAAAAATGAATTTTCTCCCACCAAAAAATTAATTTTTAACAAAGTAGTTCAACTTTCAACCAAGTAGTTCAATTTTCAACCAAAAAGATGACTTTTTAATAAAATAGTAGAATTTTCAACAAAGTATAAATGAATTTTCAACAAAATTGTTGATTTTTTAACCATTTAGTCTATTTTTTAACTAAATACTCAAATTTTTATTTAGAAAATGTCAATTTTTAATCAAAAATTGAATAGTCAAATATACAGTTGAAGAAATTTAATTTTCAAAACAAAAAGATTTTTTAACCAAAGTGATTCATTTTCTGTTAATATGATTTTTAAGCAAAAAATCAATTTTTAACAAAGTACTTGAACTTTCAATCAAGTAGTTGAATTTTTGATAAAAGTCTTCTTCTGTTGAGACAGGTATTACCATTTTTTTTCAAAAACCCCTGTGAATTAAATATGAAATACCACTTCGAAAATGATGGATTAAAATCCGCAAAAAATTAAAAAGACCTTTTTGACCTCCAGAAATTAATATAACAATAAATTTAACTCAAGGAAGTTTAAGAACTCTGCAAATAAGAAATTTTTTTAACACTTTTTTTAGCTCGGGTAACCAGCCTGTACGTCTATCGAGTCCAAATTATTATTTTTTTTTCGAAAACCCAATTGGCTACTTTTTGATTTTTGAAAAAGTGATTGAAACTGATAAAAAAAAGTGTAATTTTTTTTAAAGTCAGGGAATTTTATTCAAGAGCGTGCCTAATTTTTTTTCTTTTAATATAAAATTTAATAAAAATGATTCTCCATTTGTGAAAATAGCTTTATATCACTGCATTGAACTATTTTGTTGAAAATTCGCTTTTCTTTTGTATTGAATATAATTTTTTAAACTGAAAATTCAAATAATCCTTTTTTGGTAGAAAATTTATCGTTTTTTGGTTGAAAATTCAAGTGTCTGGTTGAAAATTTATTTATTGTGTTGAAAATTCGTCTTTTGTTAACATTATCTTTTGTAATTAAAAATTCATCACTTTGTTTGGGTATGCAACTATTTTGTTGAAAATTAGTTTTTTTTAGTTGAAATTTTTTTTAAACTGAAAATGTATCTTTCGAATTGAATATTTCATTATTTTAGGTAAAAAATCATCTCTTTGGTTGAAAATTAATTTTTTTAAATGAAAATTTAACTATTCGATTTTTGGTTGAGAGCTTATCTTTTTTAGTTGAAAATTCATGTATTTTGTTGAAAATTCGTCTTATTTGGTAGACATTAATTTTATTGGTTGAAATTTTTTTTTTTCAATTTAACCCTTCCAGACAAGAATTTATAACTTCAGTTGGAAATTCATCTTTTTTTGTACAAAATTCAACTATTTCGTTGAAACTTTAACGATTTGGTTGACTTTTTTTTTTTATTAATTTTCTTTAACTAAAAATGTAACGATTCAAACAGAATATTCCACCATATTAGTTAAAAATGTATCTCTTTGGTTGAAAATTAAATTTTTTAACTAAAAATTCAACTATTTAATTTTTGGTTGAAACATTATTTTCTTTAGTTGAAAATTCGTCTTTCTTGGTGGAAATTGATTTTTTTGGTTGAAAATTCAATTATTCTAGTTAGATATTCATCATTTTAGTTGAAAATTTCAACACTTTTTTTGGAAATGGAACGATTTTTTCTTTAAATTAGTTTCTTTTGGTTGACACTTTTTCTTAACTGAAATTGTAACTTTCCAATTGAATATTTCATTATTTTAGTTAAAAAATCATCTCTTTGGTTGAAAATTCATTTTTTACTGAAAATTTAACTATTTAATTTTTGGTTGACAGTTTATCTTTTTTAGTTGAAAAGTCATGTATTTTGTTGAGAATTCGTCTTTTTTGTGGAAATTAATCTTATTGGTTAAAAATTTATCTTTTTGGTTGAAAATTTAACTATTTCGTTGGAACTTTAACAATTTGGTTGCAAATTTTTTTTGTTCGGAAAACTAATTTTTTTTAAACTGAAAATGTAACGATTGAAGATAAATATTATATCACATTAGTTGAAAATTTATCTTTTTGGTTGCAAATTAAATTTTTTCAACTAAAAATTTAACTATTTCATTTTTTGTTGAAAATTTTTTTTTTAGTTGTAAATTCGTCTTTTTTGGTACAAATTGATCTTATTGGTTGAAAATTCAACTATTTCAGATGAAGATTCATAATTTTAGTTGAAAATTTGATCTTTTTTTTCAAGATTCAACTGTTTCGTAGAACATTGAATTATTCTCTTGAAAAATCGTCTTTTTGGTAGGAAATTAATCTTTTTGGTTGAAAATTCAACTATTTAGTTTAAAATTCATCTATTTTGTTAAAAAATCAATAATTTTTCTTCAAAAGTTAGGAATTTGAATTTTGTTCAAATTAAAATCAATGTAGTAACCACATTAATTATACCGAAATATACACTGAATTTCAAATATAAGAAGAGAAAATAAAAAGTTGTTGGAATTTGGATTTAAATTCATGGACTTTAGAGACTAATTCAGGAAATAGTTAATTACGTTTTCAGCATTATTTAATTATTTAATTAATTGATGGTGCTATTAAGTTTAGGAGTAGATATCTTTTAATATAATTTGTCAAAGCTTTCTAAATTCAAGATATTAATTGAATCCCTAGAAACGGAAAAACCTTATTTATTATAAACTCGTGAAACTATACACACATTCTGAGTAGATTGTTTTAAAAAATTCAAAATATTTGAGTGACTCCCTGCTATGAAAAATTACACGCGAAAAAAAGTTGAGATACCTGAAAAAAATTTGGAATTGTCAGGGAATTTGTTTTCGAGGACTTGAGCATCCGAGTCGAAATATAGGCCCTACTTTGACGCTCTAAGTGGAAGCATTGCCTCTACTTTGAAGCTGCTTATTCTACTAGCTCCTACTTAGCCACTCATAAAGATATTTTCATTCTATGAGTGCAGTTCCACCGACTAAGCTTCGGCGGCGTGGCGTCGGTTATACGTGAATGGCGCGGCCTATCTTGCGCCTTGGAGGTGGAGGGGATACACAGGAGTAAGCGAGGTGACCGAGAGTGGTATCCGCCTTCTCTTTCCAACCTATGTATCCCCTCCACCTCTGAGCCACTGGATACGCCGCGCCACTCACGTTTAAGCGACGCCACTCCGCCGAAGCTTGATCGGTGGAACTGCACTCTATTTTGCTTCTATATAGGTTTCAGCCCCTACATTGAAGATCTTGCCTCTACGTTTTTGAGTTTTATTAACGTCTCCTTTAAACCTCCATAATCTTCACAGAATTTTTAAGTTCTCTTTGAACGCTCTGTAACTTTTGTATACTTTTAACTCCTCCTGAGACACTTTTTAATCTCTAAATTTCAAAAATAATTGTTTACAACCTCTATAAACACTTCTTAATCTCTGAATTGTAAAAATTCATAGTAAAATAATTTATTAGTTTATTGCAAATTGAATAATTAGGAATAGGAGTTTGAACAATATTTTCAAACGATTTTTTATGTTGGAAAAAATATTCACAATACTTAAGGTTGATTTAAGTTCTTTCTTATTCATAGGATTTGCTACATACGCTTGATTATTAAACTTCATGTCGGCACCAGGTGGCGGTTGTCTCATTGGACGGTTTTTAACGACAATGGTCCTGAAAGTAGACACGCGGTTAGAAATAAGAAAATGAAAACTTCTCTGATATAATTAGACCTGGAATCTAACAGCTTTAATGTAATATTAATTTTAATTTTTTGACTTCGCTCGCCTTGCAGTTCGCATACAGTAACTGAAATTTTAAATTTTCACGCGCAAATATGGCGTCGTTGCTTTGACGCCTGCGCTCACGTAACAAATACTTTGTTGTTTCCACCTCCATCACCGCAGTTTGTAAAAACGTCCATTTTAGTGGTTATAGTCAAAGATAATATCTTTGTTTTCGTGATAAATATTGAAATAATAATATCTAAAATCTCTACAAGAGAAAAGAAGTTTACGCTGATCTGGTGGATAGATGATAAAGAAACAAGATGTCATTCAGTTGTCAATGATTCCGAAGAAAAGTAAAAAATTAGGCTGCGTAGCTACATTAAAGTGGAATGATATTGAAGAAAAAAAAAACAATTCAGTTGAAAGCAAAAGTTCTAGCTATTAGCGGTAAGTAGATCATTTTATTTTACATTGTCCTATATAATTACATTTTTTCGTAATAATGGCTCGAAATCTATTTTTTTTGCATTCAATTCAACCAAAAAATACTTTGTATACATATTACTACATAATTAGTTACTTATTTTCTATGCAAAACCCTCCAAAGATAATTTTATTTCTATTAACTTCCATTAATCATTCACAAAATTTACAGAATTTGTCAAAAATAATTAATAATGTTTTCATTTCAATAGCACAATAAATAATATTGACAATCTTGAAATTTTTGCAACCCACTTTATTAATTTTTTTTTAAATATTCCGTCATTTTAATTTTCTTTAATCGCATTTATTTTAAAAATTGTACCCTATTATATCATAATTTTTCCTTATTCGATGCTAAAACTATTTTACTTTATTCTTCAGGCAACCGAATCCATTTCAAATCAGGCAGGGTTCTACACTTGAAATCGCAGAATCTCTCGGGACGAAATATGTTGCCTTTCAGAGGAAATCAGGCGATACGTATTTTTCCGATTTGCAAAAAAAAATTCCAAAAAAATTATGCGTATTTGAATTTTTTGCTTTGTTTTTAAAAAATCTCGATTTTTTTTAAACCTCTATAACTTTTGACTTAATTGACATATTTATTATTTTCTCTTTGATTCTAATAGCGTTTATTGTCTTCTATCAAAGCGCGACGAAATATCAAAAAAGGTTTAAAATTAACAAAAGGGCGGCGGTTTTTGTGAAAAAATTAAAAATCGATTTTCTCAAAAACCCATCTTTAAATTTTTTGCTAATTTTTTGTAAGTTTTACTTTGATAATGAAGATATCTTGTAAGTTTGATGCTTGCTAAATAACTTCTGTAGCCAGGAGAATTCTTTTTTTTACAATCGAATTTTCTACTATTCCTTGAAAACAATGACAGATGCGGAAAAATATTAAGATAAAAGTTTGCGCGTCTAAAAAAATTCTATGAAAAATGTCTCTTTCTTTTTTGGTGATATCTTTCACAGTTTACGAGAAAAATTAAAAAATGACATTTTTAGAAAAAAAATTCTCCCGACCTCATAAATGATTTAGCTGGCATGATGCTGATAAGATGCCTTTCTTCTATGAGTAGAAACTTTTCACAATTTTTTGAAAGAATAAAAACGGTGTGGTTCTCCATAAAATGTATTTTTTTCATGTTTTCAAAATTTGAAGAAACAAATAAAAAAGATTTTCTTGAAAACTCCACAAATATTTTTTTTGGAATTTGATTGCATTTGAATGCATATATCTCCAAGATTGCTGCAAACAAAAGAAAATATGCAAACCCACGCAAAGATTTGAAAAATAGTGCTAAAGAACCAAGATGTAAAAACGATGAGAAACGTCAGAAGTAAAAGATGAGAAAGATAAAAATCTTTTATATTGAGTTTTTTCTTTACCACAAAAAAATTAACTCCAAATCAATTACCTTAGATTCTGAGAAAGCAGATTCTCCTTTGACGTATATCATCGAAAAATTAACCTTTATAATGAATATTGATTCTAAAAATATTTAAAAATATACGATGTTTTCAAGCCGTCATGGCCAAAAATTAACATAATTTTGATTCACGATTCTATAAAATTTTACTATACGTTATTAAAACAAAAAAATTAAATAGGGCAATGGCACTAATTTTTCGATGTTAAAATTCTTTCAACTTTCAATATTCTGTTATCCAGATTTCATTCTTATTCTATAATTTTTATTGAGAATACAACACAGTAACATTTTAAGTTGACGGGGCCTTCACCCTACACGGAAAAAATTAGATAGTTAGATTCACTTTGACGTATTGTTAACTTGAAGTTTACTTGTTCGCATTGCACAAGAAACAATTCAAATAGTTTTTGATACTGAATGAGATAGTGATCTCAAAATATACAAAGTCTGAAGTCAGCATTACTACTTCAAATTGTAAAAAGAAAGATTACTAGAACAAGTAGCTTCAATAACTATTTGAAATAGTACATTTGAACATGGGAGACTGTATGAATAACTAATTTTCATGGTAAGCAAAGAATTGTGAGTTTGACTTTTGCAAGGGAGTTCGATCTGCTTTTTCGCATTGCAATAATCACTGCGCGAGATTGTTAGCCTTACTATTTGAAATTGTAAGTGAGTTCAGTGGCACAACTAGAAACGTGTAGGCCCCCTCCGCAACATTTTTTAGGAGGTCCGTTTCAAATTAAAAAAGAAGGACGACTTATAACTTACTTATCAGTAAAAAAACAGATTTTCGCTTTTCAATCTATAAGACAGACCGCGCACTGACCTTTTACAAAATTAAATAAATTATCGGAAACTATTTTATAATGTTTTCTCTTTTATCATAATATCAGTTGAGATCATTATTATAAATGAACATAGTGAATAACTCTACTTTATATTTCAATACTGTTTTTTTGTTTTGTACAAAATTTTCAGAATTTAAAAATATTCTGAAGAATTATATATAAAAAGGATACTTTTTTTTACATTATTTCTACTATGGAATTTTCTGCTTTTGATATTTTTAATTTCTTATAACACTAAAATTGATTAGGATCGTACTTGATTAAGCCACCTAAGTTCAAATATTATATTATTTGGAAGAATTTTTTTTTAGTAGAATAATACATTGTTTTTGACATATCATTTTTTGAACCAATAATGAAAAAATAATTTGTAATAAAATTTGAGTTCAAATTAATTTCCAATTTTAACGTAGTAATAATTTTTTCAACCTTTTCACATTGATATTTGTAAAAATTACTACAATAACATCTACAATAACAATAAAATCTACCATACTACTATGATATCGCGATCTTTGATATTACAGGGATCACAGCGTAAAAGGAGCTCAAAAAAGGGGAAATAGGGTGGTTTTCGTACGAAAAAGGGGAAATAGGGTGGTTTTCGCACGAAAAAGGGGAAAATAGGAGAAACATTAAACATTTATTTTCATATGTCGAAAAGAACAAACAACCTTTCCGTAAGAAATGTTACATTTTTAAATAACTTTCAATGATTTCTGCCATTTAAGATTTGTTTTTAAAAATTGGATATAGTTAGATCGTTGGAAACCCATCCAGAGTGAAATAAAAAAGTCCGGGAAAAAATAAAATTAGTTAAATATACAATTTTGACATGTTTGACATCGTTCTCATAAATATTTCTTTCCAAGATTTTTCATTTCATCCTTACTATAATTAATACTTTCAATCTAAATTTAAAACAATTGAAATCAGTTAATATCTTCTGTTCTCTTTCTTAAATTCACAATTAAACAATTTTTTTTAATTAAAAAAAAATTTGCCTTATTGAAAATTTTTGGAAAATATACAAAAACATGTTTTTTGGATTGATTCGAACCTGAAATTGAGTCACCTTGAACCAAAGAAACATGTTATTATTTTTTATCCATGGGAAACATTTTTTTCGTGGTGTTTATAACGTTCGAAAATCGCAAAAAAAGATATGAAATCCCAAAAATCCTAATTCACGACAAACATTTTTTTCCGAAAAAGAAAAATAAAAGAATGTTTCTTTGGTTCAAGCTGAATAAATTTCAGTTTTGACATATTCAACTTTTTTTTAAATGTGTGCATATGACTCAATCAAAAAAAAACACGTTTTTGCATATTTTCAAAAAAATTGTAACTGAGCAAGAAATTTATTTTTAACTTTCACAATTTTGAATTTTCAATGAGTAAGATAATTTTTGAACAAAATAGTTGAATTTTTGAATTAAGAACAACAGTTTTTAACCAAAAATCGAATAGTTATATTTTCGTTTCAAAAAATTAATTTTCAATTGAAAAAACTGAATTTTCTCCCAAATTGTTGAATTTTCTACAATGCAGTTGATTATTCAACTCGAAAATATGAATTAATAATTAAGAAGTTAATTTTCAACCAAACATCACAATTGTTAGTTAAAAAACCTACTTTTTAACAAACAAGAAAAAACTAACTAAAATGATGAATTTTTAACTAAGAAATTAATTTTTAACAAAGTTGTTCAAAAATCACCAAACTATTGAATTTTCCAGAGGAAATTCAAATTTTCTACAAAACAGTTCAATCTTTAACCCAAAAAACACGAATTTCCAACAAGAGTTGAGTTTTCAACCAAAAAAGATTTTTTAGCCAATGAAGAAAAAAATTGTATTCAGCATGTCGAATTTTAAAGCAAGAAGATGATTTTTCTACAAAAAAAGGACGAATTCTTAACAGATTACATAAATTTTTAACCAAATATTTCAATTTTCAAAATAAAAAAGATCAACTTTGAACCAAAAATGGAATTGCTACATTTTCATTTCAAGAAACTAATTTTAAAATGAAAAAACCAATTTTCTACCTATTTATTGAATTTTCGTGCCAAAAAAAGTACTTTCTACAATACACTCGAATTTTTAACTCAAAAATATAAGCTTTCAATACAAAAAATAATTTTCAATCAAAAATTGCAATTTTCAGTTTGAAAAAGTGCATTTTTAACAAAGTAGTTTGATTTTCAACCAAAAAGACAGCTTTTCAACAAAATCAATATATTTTCAACCAAATATTTACATTTTTAACCAACTTTCTGCCAAAAAATATAACTTTTGAACGAAATTTGAACATGCAACCAAATAGCTGAATTTCCAATTAAAAAAGATCAATTTTCAAACACAAATGGAATAGTTCAATTGTGAGTTTAAAAAAATTAATTTTCAACCAAAAAAAGTTTCAACAATAGTTAAATTTTCAAGTAAAAATTTAAAAAAATTAAAAATTGCTCAAGTTAGAACATTTAAAATTCCAGTTGATGAGTTTGGAATATTCCATTTTTTAATTAGGTATTTCACTTTGTACATTTCAACTAAAATGTATTAATCTTCTAATACTTATTTAAAAAATAATATATATTTTGTAACTGTTCCAATTTTATATTGGATAATAACTTCTGTCGGCAGTTTTCACATTTTCAACTTGCTTTAAAATATTTCATCTTCAAATTTGTTTAAAGAGTATTTATTTGTAATGGTCTGAACTTGGAACGTGTTCCTTATTTATTCATAAATATTTTATTTAAGTGCTATAATTGCTTTAATTATTATTCAATAATGGGTACAATTTCAAATATCGTATATTTAAAGAGAAAAGGGGAAAAGGGGGAAGGTTTTTGAGAATAGGGGGGAAAAGGGAAATTTCAAGAAAAAAGGGGAAACTAAGAAAAACAGGGGAAGACTGTGCACCCTGATATTAATTTCTCGGAACCGAATATTTTTTTTTTTAACAGTTTTTATTCTAATTCAGCATCCCCATATCTCATGAGAAAAATTTTATTCGTGCAAAAAATTTTAATTTAAATCACAATTCAACGTTTGTCTCATCTTAAAATAGTGATTTCGATTTTGCATTTGATACATGATTACGATGTTTAAACTATTTTTTATTTATATATCAGTTCAAAATTCAAAAACTTTCATTCGAAAACATTTTTTCAAGCCTTAATTTTTAATAATACAAAATATGTACTTTTTAAAAATTGTAATTCAATTCATTTTATAATAATATACATATAAATTACTAATAATATATTTACTGTGTGAGTTAATACTTCTACGCAAAATATTTTTCCCAAGCTCGTTACAAAATATTAGAAATCATCAGTAAGAGATTAGTTAAAAAAATGTTAAGTAATTATTTATTATGATTTCTTAGCTGGCCACGTTTTTCTCAGAGAAACCGCTTGACCGAGAGTTTGTCAGAAAAATCTAAGCGGTTCCGTAGCTCACTTGACTAACACTTGCGCTAGATTTAGGTTTTAGGACAGGTTTTAGGTAGTTAGGTAGGGTTTGATTCCCCAGCGGGGGCGATTTTTCAAAGCGTTTGAGCGTGCGATCATATGTGTAAGGCTCTGTGGATGCAATTGTTAAGAATAATCGTGAATTAAGTGCAGTAATAATCATATATAAAATAATTTTTTCCTTTTCAAATCGATCGACGTTTCACATCATTTTTGTTGTCGAAAGTTTCGAGCTCATCTATTTATAAATCGTGTATAGAATGCGTGCAGAGCATATATACATATACATATATGCGTTACAATGCGAAATCGGCAAAGTTACTCTTCACAGAAGTAAGGCATACTACACGAAATAGTAACTCTTATTCTCCTGAGTGTGGACGGTTACCAACTGGTGCAGTGCATCCTACTATTTGAAATTGTTCAACCTACTCTTTTAAGAAGTCAGTTTAAATAACCTGAATGCGAAATAGTAATTTTAACAAAATTCACCGACGAAAAGCTGAGGTTCAATTTAAAATAGTTAGAGCTGCTGGTTCACAGAGTTTTTTTAACGATCCACTTTTTTCCGTGTACTTCATTTTGTTACTTAGTGCTATTGTAGCAATAATAATTTTCTTAAGATTATTATAAATTAATTATTATCAAAAAATATAAAAATGTATGACCGTATTTTACGTATATATGATTGAACAAAAAAAATTAATAATTTGATATTTATATAGATTCCAAAGGCGAAAACCCAACATTAGTACAAGTGGAATCACAAGACAAGGAAAACGAGTAGGATAATCAAACTTATGCTGTTCTATAATATGTGTACTTCGATATTTATATCCTAATATGTTTTACTTGATCATAGAACTTTTTTCGTTTCTAAAACACACTGTTACTGGTTTATGATAGTGTAATATTTTGTGATATTAATAATTAATCCGTTCTATTTTAAAAGATTATAATAAAAAAATTATAAGGAAAAAAGGATTTATAACTCATCAGCGAAAGGAATATAAAAGTGCACCAAAAAAATATTAATTGACGAAAGATTAACAAAAGTTGAGTGAAACGAGGACACTGTGACATTGTGTACATATTTCATAACATTTTGCATCTTCATTCAACAACAAATAGCAATTTTCATTTTAAGTTGCATAAAACTTAGGATTTGTTGACGAATAAAAAAACCAAAATTATTTTGTATATTCATATATTCAATAAAAGATAAACGTTGTTTTCAAGGCTTAATTAGAAATTCTTGTTGAATGATTATGCAAAATAACTTGAAATATTACGCAAATGTCGCTATGTTCTAGTCTCAATCTACTTTTGTTAATCTTTCGTCAAATAATTTTATTTTGTGCGGGAAGGTAGAATGTGGAGCATTGAAGTTGAAGCAAAAACTGAGCCCCTATTTTGACGCTCCAAGTGGAAGATTTGGAAATTCGTGCCCATGTGAGCGCCAAAGTAGGGGCAAAAATCGCATTGGATTAGCCTCTACTTTAAAACCTTAGCCCCTACAAATGACAGCGTAAAGAGCGTCAAATTAGGGCCTATATTTCGACTCGGGCAGACGCCCTGGAATCTGCATTTGTTGAAAATCTTTAATTTGTAGAAGGAGCTATAGGATTGGAGAAGATAGACGAATGTGTTTCTGGTCAGTTGGGAAGCCTTGGTCTGGGACGAGAGATTTACAAGTTTAGTTACCGCTGATCACACCCCCGGGACTCGACTGATGGGGTATACTAGAATCCGATATGAAGCTCACGAGAGCCCTTGGTGAAATGAAACTCGCTAACTCTTTCACAAACTAAATCCCATATTGATGCGAATGTTTCCATCGATTTCAAATTAATGAGCGACCTATGTAGCTCTTGAAAAAGGAATATTTTTATTCAAAAATGTATACCAGAAGCTTCAACAATCGCGAGCATGGGAATATGCTCGAGAATATGCTCGACCTTTATATGCTTTGAGAATTTAATGAGCAATCATGAGCATTTTGAATTAGGATTCGAAAAATCGTATTTTCTATCTTTATCAATAGAAATTAAAATAATATAATAAAATAAAATGAAAAAATTAAATTACATAATTTAAATTTAGCGGGAAAATGATAGCTTCAAATTGGAAAGGGCGCTAAATTTAAATGATAAAATAAGTCAAAGTAATGGAAAACGTTATTTGCATTAAACAGTGCCTTATTTAGGGTTACTACAATATCCCAATTTCTGAATTCTTCGAGGTATAAAACTAATAATACAATTAGAGATTATTATTGTTGATGCAAAAAAAGTTTGTTTCTAAATATATTTCAAACACTTTTTAGATATGTTTTCAAGTCAAAAACATACATTCTCAACCAAAGAAATGAATTTTTAACTAAAATGATGAATCTTCAACCAGAAATATGAATTTTTAACCAACTAGTTAGTTGAATTTTCAACCCAAAAGATTAATTTTCTACTAAAAAAGACAAATTTTCAACAAAGTACAGGAATTTTCATCTAAAAAAGATCTATTCTCATACAAAATTAAAATAGTTAACATGTTAGAAAAATAAATGTTCAAACAGAAAAAAAAAGAATTTTAAACAAAATTGTTTTTTTTTTTATGCAAAAAATGATTTTTTTAACCAAAAATATAATTCAATTTTCAGTTCAAGCAACCAATTTAAAAAAAAAAATAAATAAAATTCTCAACACAATAATTCAATTTTACCCCCAAAAGATGGATTTTCTACCAAAAAGGTGCAGTTTCAATAAAATATATAAATTTTCAACTAAAAAAGATAAGTTGGAGTTAGAAAAGTTCATTTTAAACAAAAAAACAAGTTTTCAGCCAAATAAATTAATTTTCATCTAAAGATGTAAATTTTCAAGCAAAAATGGAATAGTTATATCATCAGTTAAACAAATTAATTTTCAACTAAAAAGAAACAAATTTTCAACCAAAGAAGTTAATTTTTAATCACAATGATGAATTTTAAACAAAAAATAGGAATTTTTGACAAAATAGTGGAATTTTCAACTCAAAACATGAATTTTCTATCAACAACAAAAATGAATTTTCAACTAAATACTTTTTTTTCAACCAAAGAAATGAATTCCTAACAAAAAATAGAATAGTTAAATTTCTACAAAACAGGTAATTTTTTAACGAAAAAAATTACATTTCTATCAAAAAAGGTAAATTTTTCACAAAAAATGGAATAGTTGAAGTGAATTTTTGACTAAAGTGATGAATCTTCAACTAGAAAAAAATGTAATTTTTAACCAAATTCATGAATTTTCTACCCAAAAGATTAATTTGCTACTAAAAAAAAAAAAATTCAACGAAGTAAATGCATTTTAGTCTAAAAAATATCAATTCTCATCCAAAATTAAAATAGTTAAAATGTTAGAAAAATAAATATTGAACAAAAAAAAAACAAATTTTCAAAAAAATTGTTTATTTTTTCATGCAAAAAATGATTTTTTTTAACAAAAAATGGAATTGAAATTTCAGTTCAAGCAACCGATTTTCAACCAAAAAAATGAATTCTCAACGAAATAATTGAATTTTACACCCAAAAGATGAATTTTCTACCAAAAAAGATACAGTTTCAATAAAATATATAAATTTTCAACTAAAAAATAGAAATTTACAAACTAAAAATGTAATAGTTCAATTTGCAGTTCGAAAAGTAAATTTTAAACAAAAAAACAAGTTTTCAGCAAAATTAATTAATTAATAATTTGTAACTAAATTCATGAATTTTCAACCCAAAAGATTAATTTTCTACTAAAAAAGACACATTTTCAACGAAGTACATGAATTTTCATATGAAAAAGATCAATTCTCATCCAAAATTAAAATGGTTCAAATGTTAGAGAAATAAATGTTCAAACAAAAAAAAACGAATTGTCAACAAAATTGCTTTTTTATGCAAAAAATGATTTTTATTTAACAAAAATAGTATTCAATTTTCAGTTCAAGCAACTAATTTGCAACCAAAAAAATGAATTCTCAACAATTAATTCAATTTTACACCCAAAAGATGAATTTTCTACCAAAAAAGATACAGTTTCAATAAAATATATAAATTTTCAACTAAAAAATAGAAATTTACAAACTAAAAATGTAATAGTTCAATTTGCAGTTCGAAAAGTAAATTTTAAACAGAAAAACAAGTTTTCAGCAAAATTAATTAATGAATAATTTGTAACTAAATTCACGAATTTTCAACCCAAAAGATTAATTTTCTACTAAAAAAGACACATTTTCAACGAAGTACAGGAATTTTCATCTAAAAAAGATCAATTCTCATCAAAATTAAAATAGTTAAAAAGTTCGAAAAATAAATGTTCAACCAAAAAAAAAAAGAATTTTCAACAAAATTGTTTTTTCATGCAAAAAATGATTTTTTTTTGGTAACAAAAATAGTATTCAATTCTCAGTTCAAGCAACCAATTTTCGACCAAAAAAATGAATGCTCAACAAAATAATTCAATTTTACACCCAAAAGATGAATTTTCTACCAAAAAAGATACAGTTTCAATAAAATATATAAATTTTCAACTAAAAAAGATAAGTTTACAAACCAAGAATATAATATTTTAATTTGCAGTTAGAAAAGTAAATTTTAAACAAAAAACAAGTTTTCAGCCAAATTAATTAATTTTCATCTAATGATGTAAATTTTCAAGCAAAAATGGAATAGTTACATCATCAGTTACAAAAATTGATTTTCAATTCAAAAGAAACGAATTATTAACCAAAGAAATTAATTTCTAATCACAATGCTGAATTTTAAACCGAAAATATGAATTTTTGACAAAATAGTGGAATTTTCAACACAAACCATGAATTTTCTATCAACAACAAAAATGAATTTTCAACTTAATAGTTTTTTTTTCAACCAGAGAAATGAATTCCTAAAAAAACAATAGAATAGTTAAATTTCTACAGAACAGATAATTTTTAAAAGAAAAAAATTACATTTCTATCAAAAAAGGTAAATTTTCTGATGAATCTTCAACTAGAAATAAATTTAATTTGTAACCAAATTCATGAATTTTCAACCCAAACGATTCATTTTCTACTAAAAAAGACACATTTTCAATGAAGTACATGGATTTTCATCTAAAGAAGATCAATTTCCAACCAAAATTAAAATAGTTGAAATTTTAGAAAAATAAATGTTCAACCAAAAAAAAAAAAACAATTTTCAACAAAATTGTTTCTTTCATGCAAAAAATTATTTTTTTCACACAACAAATATAATTCAATTTTCAGTTCAAGCAACCAGTTTTCAACCAAAAAAATTAATTCTCAACAAAATAATTCAATTTTACACCCAAAAGATGAATTTTCTACCAAAAAAGATACAGTTTCAATGAAATATATAAATTTTCACCAAAAAAAGATAAATTTACAAACCAAGAATATAATAGTTCAATTTGCAGTTAGAAAAGTACATTTTAAACAAACAAAAAAACAGTTTTTAGTCAAATTAATTAATTTTCATCTAAAGATGTAAATTTTGAAGCAAAAACGGAATAGTCACAATCGTGAGTTAAAAAAATTAGTTTTCAACTAAAAAGAATCGAATTTTAAACCAAAAATATGAATTTTGGTCAAAATAGTGGAATTTTCAACCCAAAACATGAATTTTCTAACAAAAACAAAAATGAATTTTCAACTAAATAGTTTTTTTTCATCCGAAGAAATGAATTCCTAACCAAAAAATAGAATAGCTCAATTTCTACAAAACAGATAATTTTTTAACGAAAAAAATTACATGGAATAGTTAAAGGGGATTTTTGACTAAAATGATGAATCTTCAACTAAAAAAGAATCTAATTTTCAACCAAATTCATGAATTTTCAACTGAAAAGATAAATTTTCTACCAAAAATGAAATGGTTAAATTTTCCCTTAGTAAAATAAATTATCAACAAAAAAAGAAACGAATTTTCAACAAAATAGTTAAATTTTCAACCAAAGAAATCAATTTTTAACCCAAGAAATAAATTTTCAACCAAAAAGATAAAGTTTCAACTAACGAGAGAACTCTTCTACGAAAAAAGACTGACTATCAACAAAGAGTTGAATTTTCACCTAAAACAGATAAATTTTCAAATAAAAATAGAATAGTTAAATTTTCAGTACAAAAATTAATTTGCAATAAAATTAAAATAAATTTTCAACGAAATAGTACAATTTTCAACTAAGAATGATAAATTTCTATCAAAAAGATAAATTTTCGCCAAAAAGTAGAACAGTTACATTTTTAGTTAAAAAAATTAATTCTAAATAAGAAAAAACTGATTTTCAACCAAAAAGATAAATTGTCAGCCAATAAGATGAATTTTCTATCCTAATAAATGAATCTATAACAAAGTACACGAATTTTCACCAAGAAGATTATCAAAAAATTTAAATTTTCAATAAAATACAATACAATAAAAAAAACTAATTTTCAAATTTGAGGTCAGACGGAAAATTGAATTAAAACATTAGGGGCTGTTTATAAACTCTTTTCCCCTATTTTGATCCATTTTCCCTCTGTTTTTTAAAAAATCCCCTCTTTCTTTTTTGTTGCTAAAATTTGAACTAAATCAATTTAACTTAATAAAAAAAACCAACTGTCCTTGGTTAAAACGTAATTTTTTGGTTAAATAGTCTACCAATTTATTTTTGGTTTCGAATTCTTCTCGCTCGGTTGAAAATTCAACTTTTAGGTTAAACACTTGACCATTTCTTGGAAAATTCATTCTATTTTTGGTTGAAAATTAATTTTTACATTCTTTTTTGATAAAAAAAAAAGATGATCAGAATTATAGCATTTTCAAAATCCAAAAAAACATACGAAAATGAAAATTTTAAGCCAAAAAACACACGATATGAAAAAGTCAAAAGGAGAGAAACGTTTTTTTAAAGCCCCACATAATTTAAAATTTTTTCTGAAAAATCGAAAATTCAAATTTTGATCGCACAAAAAATAATTTAAATCAAAAATTGCATTGTGCGGTCAAATCATGCAAGATAAACAAAAAAAAATCAACAAAAACTGTGCACCAGAAATTGGTCTACAAATCATTCGTTAGTCACTTTTCAATTTGACAAGCAGTTCTTGTTTTATTCGTAAAAAATAACATTAAGAAAAAAAAAAAAAAATTTGCACAAACGACATAAGCTACGAAAAAAAATAAGAGATAAAAGTTGTTCACCCAAAAAAGATATATAAATTTGTAATTAATAATTTTTTGATAAAATGCGTAGTTTTTGTATTAATCGTGAAAAGTGACATGACAAATAAACAAATTAAATTTTTGGAAGAAAAACACAAGGTCAAAAAAAATGTTTCAGAACAAAAATGTTTTTAAATGAGATCTGAAAATTTGCTTTTAACATTTTTTTTTCGCACGGGACAGGTGATGAGAATATGTTAGTTAAAGCCGAAGGAGCTTTAACAAAAGATAATTCACGATCACTAAATTTCATGTGCATCTACATTGTACCAGTGCCTGCGCAGCGGGTAGATTTTTTCACTGAAAATTTATTTATTTCATTTTTGGTTGAAAATTTATCTTTTTTAGTTCAAAATAACAGTACTTAGTTAAAATGCAACTATTTTGTTAAAAAATCATCTTTTTTTATCAAGAATTCAAGTTGTCCGTTAAAAGTCAATTTTTTTCGTTTAAAATTGTACCATTATATTTTTGGTAAGGAATTAAACTCGTTTGGTTAAAAATTCTACTATTTGGTTGAAAACTTAATTATTTCGCATTTTTGTATTCTAAAAACAAAAGAAAATTTTTGGATAAACGTTCCTTTTCTAGCTTTATTTCTTCATTTTTCTAAAGTTTATATAAATATATAATTTTCCTGAGGTTTTTTAGGAAAAATCCAAACTTTTTTTTGAAGATTTCAGATATATCGAAAATGTATAATTTTTTTTATTTTTCAGAATATCGAAAAATTTCAGCAAAAATTCGAGTCAGTTTAAAAGATATTTAGAAATTTTAGAAGTTTCCAAGATATCTCTAAAACTGACTCAAACTATTCCTAAAATTAAGAAACATCTTTGAAAATTAAAAAAGTTGCCCTCAAATCTTCCAAATATTTTCGACAAATGCAGAAGTCTCTTGAAATGTTTGGATGCCTTTTTATTTTTTCTTTAAAAATTATAATCGCAAAAAACTTTTTTTTTATTCTCTTGATTCTCAAATTTCAAATTATTTTACAACCATTTCCAAAACTTGTAAACCTTCTGAATGTCTTTTAAAATTATTCGAATATTTCGAAATTTCTACTTAAGATTCTGAAAAATTAACATAATCACCTTAAAATCTTCCAGATTCTATTATCACAATTTTGGAAATCTTCTTTAATATTTTAAAATCTGTTTAAATATTCTCTCAAAATTAATTTTTTTGAATAAAAAATCAGGTTAAATTTTCCCCTAAATTTTAAGAAAATTTTTTATAATCGTGAAACCTTTCCAAATCTTTAAAAAGCTTCAAAATTTTTATTTCCAAATATTTAATTTTAATTTTCTATTATCTATATCTATTTTTTTTTATTTAATAAATGTACATTTTTTTAAACTTTTTTCAAATCCTTCAACTTCTAAATTAATTTTTAATCTTTCTAAAACTTCTAATTGTCTCTTAAACATACTTGTATTTTTTATAAGACTTTTGAATCTTGCTTATCGAAAATTTTTGCTTTAAAATGGTCCACATTCTTATTCAAAATTTTAGGAAATTTAGGAAAAATTCCTTTAAATTACTTTTTTTTTGTTAAAAGTTTTTTTTCAACTGAAAAATTAACTATTTCAGTTTAATATTCTATCCTTATAATTGAAAATGCGTCTTTTTGATTTAAAATTAATTTTTTTAACTGGAAATATCACTAATCAATTTTCGGTTAAAAATTTATCTTTTTTGGTTGCAAATCCATGTATTCTGATGCAAAAAAAATATTTTTCTTCGTAGAAGTTTCTGTTTCGTTGAAAATTCATCTTTTTCTTTGAAAATTTAACGATTCTAGACAAAAATTTATCATTTTAGTAAAAATTTTTTTTTTTCAACTATTCCAGTTGAAGATTCATCATTTTAGTTGAAAACGCATCAGCTTGTTTGAAAATCAGATTTTTTCAATGAAAATTCAACTTTGGTGAAAATTCATTTTTGGTTAAAAATTGATCTGTTTTAGTTCAAAATTCAACTATTTGTTTAAAAATTTATCTTTTTCAGTTGAAGATTCAACTATTTGGTGAAAGATTTATCTTTCTTTGTTGGAAATTAAAGTACTTGGTTGAAAATTCATCTATTTTGTTGATAATTCATCTTGTTGATAATTCTTTCCATGAATCTTTAAAAAAAAGTATTCATTTTATTGAAAGCTTTCAAAATTTATAAAAAGTTTATGAACAGTTTTTTCAAAATCTTCTAAAATCTACATTTAAAAAAATGTTAAATCAATTATTCTTTATAAATATTTCTTGAAATTCTAAATATCTCTTAAACTTACTCGATTTTTTAAAATTTTTTAATCTTACAAATTTGAAAAATTTAATTTAAAAATCTTCAACATTTGTTTAAAAAGTTTAGATAATGATTTGAAATATTTTTAACTCCTTTCTAAATTTTTTGAAATTCATTTTTCATAATAAAAAATCCAACCAAATTCTTAAAGAGTTCTTTTTGTTCTAAAATCTTCAAAAATTTACATTTTGTTTAAATTTTTCTGAAATCTATATCAGATTGAAATGATTCATGAATTTTTTTCTCCTTAAAATCTTTCGAAACAATTCAGCTTTCCACAAAAAATTTAATTCATGCGAAATTAGAAAAAATTTCCTGAAATATTTCACATATTTTGAAATTTATAAATTTAAAATCAATTATCAAAAATAAAACCTAAATCTGTACGAATGACTATTCAAGGGATATATTCATAATTTCATCTTGTACATTTCTTTAAAAGTACAAAAAACTTAATAATCATAGCTTATAACCGTATTAAAAAATATTAAACAATATTGAAACAATATTCACAATATTATAAAATTAAAAATAAAATAAATAAATAATAAAACAATATTAAAACGTTATTTACCATTGAAATTTCATGTTAAGAAACATTTAAGAATAGATTTGATCATAAAATGAAATTACTTATTTCGAAATTACGATTTGCGAAATTGTTTGTGTAAAAAATTCTTAATCTCTATTAATAGAGAAACAAACTGAAAACAGCCACGCGTGACTACAATTTAAAAAAAAATCGATATTTCTGAAAGAGCGGAAACACCTTTGAAGAATTTTTTTTTCTTTAATCAAAAGGAATTCAGGTTAATCTATTTGATGACTTTCGGCTAGTAGCTTCAGAGAATATTTCTCTTTTTGAAGAAAATGAAACCGCTACAAATCTCTTCTACTTCCTAACCGTTATAGATAGCGAGCCATTAGAGTGTCATTTTTTCCCTCGTTTATGAATGACCAGCTGCGGATAAGCCCTGCCGAATATATCGCCACAGGACCGCAAAAGCACCAACGTCCAGGCGGGCATTTGTTTGAATTATTTTATATCCTGCGATTTTTTATTATCAGTATCTTCTACGGATGGAGCAAATCCATCGTTGCCTTGCTGTCCAAGATACAGTGATCTATTCTTATATATTAATTTCAACTGGAAAGATATTTCAATCGACACTGTTCATTAAAAAAAAAAAAAAATTCGTGAATTAAAACAATTGCAATATGTTCATCAAAAGTATTGAGACATCAATTCAGTCGTTTAAATTTCCCGCTCTTTCCCTACTCTTCTTTCTCCTGATACCCCTACCCACTTACAGCTCCCCTCTTACTTCTACATCCCTTCCACTACTTCTCCCTTCCGTCACTTCTTTTGTTTTACTTTCCCTCCAATATGCACTCATACTTTCCTACTAAACCTCTCCTCACTTGCCCTACTACTCACTTCTTGTGCTACTCAACTACTGATTTCAATACTTCTCCCCTCCCCTCACTTCCATCACCCTTTTTCTCTCCCATAAGAGTCTCTCACCTCCCCTCCCCTTCGCACTCAAGGTCCGCTACTAACCCTCCCCTAACATTCTCTTCCAATCACTTCTCCTGCTACTCATCCCCATATTTCCATATTTCCCCTCCCATAATGCTGCCCCTCTCACAGTTAGTATCACTCACCCTCACTCCCCCTACTCCCTATAACTTCTCCTATTCCTCTCATACCTACTTCCGAACATATTCCTTTTCTCCTCCTACCTTCCCTACCTTCTCATACCTTGCCTCCCTTCTCCTTCTTCACTCTTCTGTTGCTCCCCTTATCATCCTTTCCTTTCCCTACGTACTTTCATTTTCCTACCAACTATCTCCTCACTTCTCTTACTACCCACCTTCTCCTCTCTCTCATCTCCGCCTTTACTTCCTCTTCCCTCTCTGTCTCTCCAATCACTGAATACTCACCCACCCCTCACTTACTCTCACTTCCCCTAAATTCCCCTAATTATCACAAATTCTCCTACACCACCTATTCCTAATTCCCATTCCTTCACTTCTCCTACTTCCTCTCCCAGAAAGAAAGTACGACGGGTGGACTGAAACTATAAAGGGTTTTGCCGAAAATATTTTAAAACATGTTCCTGAAAATCTGATTCATTTTTTATTACTTGAAGTTATTTTATATCATAAATTTGAAAATTAGTAGATTTAATGCTTTCACGATGATTCATTATGATAAATTAAAATTTTTAATTTTAAAGCTTTTCCGGGTTTCGGGTTACAGGTGTACTACGGTGGTCCAAATTCATACCAGTGCAAATTTGACTTTCAATTTTTTGTGACCGCCCCCCCCCCAATTTTCATCGTTTTCTGGTTTTCTGTTTTCTGTTTTCTGTTTTTTTTTTTTTTTAAGTCGCTCAATATTAATCCATGCCCAGGGCTTTTGAAGTTAGCATGGGGTTTTAAATCGAAAAGTTCGGTTTTCAAAAAATTTGAAAAAATAAGTACTTCTTATTGACTTCTTCGAAATTCATGCTAAAGATGGTATTGTTTAGGATTTTTGCAACATCAATTATCTTTATTCGATAAGTGACAAAATTTCCACTATTTTTAAACTAATTTTGCATTATCTAAACCATTATTATTTGTTAAAACAATTTTTTTCCTATTTCAATCGTGAAAATTTATAATTTTTTGGGATAAATGATACCGTTATTGAACTTCAAACGCAATATATCTATTTGAAAATATTTAAAAAGTATTTAAACAATGTTCATTTGTTGAAAGTAATTTTTTTCCTGTTGATCGATAAAAGTTATTATTTTCTGGAGTGCATCCCAAAATTAATTAAATTTGAGAGTTATACGTTTCTTTAACGATATTTTCTAATTATTGAAACATTTTTCATGTATTTAAATTTTTTTTTTTTGTAAATCTTGAAAAGATACTACTGTTTGGAATCAATAACGCAGTAAAGAATGCTAAGAGTGATATTTTTTCTGAAAAACAGTTTTCAATTATTTACACAAATGAAAAATGTTTAAATAATTATAATAAATAAACATGAAGTAAATAATAATAAATAATAATTAATAATAATAAAAAATAATAATAATTAATTGTGCGATTAATTGAAGAAACTACTAACTTCCTACAATTAATTAAAAACAAATTATACAAATACATATTCTTGAAAAATTGTAACATAATTTAAACAAAAAGAAAGATTTTTCACATATATCAACTATGTCATTTATCACCCAACATAGTAATATTTCACGATTCACTGAAAAAAAATATTATTGAAACAAATAATAATTGTTTAAAAAGTAGGAAATTGGTCGAAAAATGCTTGAAAACTTCTAACTTATCGAATAAAAATAATTGTGTTAGAATAAAAAGTTATTGAATGGAAATTATTACTTGAATATTCCTTAAGAAATTACTAAATTTAAATTTATCATTCTTCCGAAAACAAAGATTTTTCCATTTAAAAGCCCATGCTTTTTTCAGATATTTTTCAAAATAGCGCTTTACATAAAAGGCGTAATTTTCGTTTAGTTTTAATTTACAAAAGCTTATTCTGTACAACTGTTTTCGGTTAGTAATTTTTTTATTAAAACAATTTAATATTTAATATCTTTTCCAAACGTCACGAATTAAATTGTAATAAGCCTTTCAAGGAATAGAATGAGCTTTTGTAATTGAAAATTGAATACAAATTACGAATTATGCCCAAAGCAGAAAAAAAAGACAAATATTTATATGACTTCATTTTAATAAACAATTATTACTTTAACTATTTTTTCTACTATTTGCGATTTAAAGTTTCTCTTCCAGAATTTTTTGCAATAATTAACGAAACTTTTTTCGTCAATTTAATAAATCAAGTTATGGATTAAGTCCTTTTGAAGTTCACGGCATTTTATTTTCAAAATTTTAAATTTAAGATAATACAATAAATTACTAAAAAATATTATTCAGATGAATTTTATATTTATGCATTTTGCTGCAAATGTGTATTCAAAAAAAGAATTTCAATATAAAATCAGAAAGTTGTACCAATTTTAGGTTATGTTAGAGGTTGAAACTGAAAATGAGTATTTATAACAAAAAATATTAGATTTCAAGGATTACACATTTTTCAAAAATTTAAGTTTTCGGTTTTGTTTTCTTTCTTAACAACAAATTGGAATTTTCTGACAAAAATCATTAGATTTTAAAGGCTCATTGATTTGAGCAGTTTTAGGTTATGTTAGGTAACCAGTAAATAATATTTTTAAATAAAAATTATGACAGTTTGAACAAGATTTACAATTCTAAATAATTTTCTGTTATGTTTAAGTTTTTCGACAGAAATGATTAGCATCTTTATTACAAAATTATTGAATTTCAAAAAATATTTACAATTTTGCAAAACAAGGTATGGTTAGTTTGGTGTCTTTCACCTAAAATTATATTTTAAACCAAAAATCATTAGAGTTAAATTCACTGATTTTCGGTTAAAATAATAAAATTTGCAATCTTCAACAATTTCGGATTGTGCTAGTTTTTAACAATTTTAGGTTAGTTCTTTGTATTACGTCGAGAATTTGTATTAAAAAAAAAATCACTATACTTTGAACAAGACTTAGAATAACAACAATTTTCGAATATGTTATTGTTTTTTGTTGAAAACTAGTATTTTTAATTTAAAAAAAATTATTTGCAACGTTTCAAAGGAGAACAACATCTTTTTATTATTTTCAGGTTCTGTTTGCCTTTTGCATCGGAAATCGGTATTTTAGAAAAAAAAAGATTTCAAGGAAGATTAAAATATTGTTTACGATTGTAGCTAAACAGTTTCTTTAAAGTGGATTTATAATCTTAAACAATTTGTTGTCCTGTTATTGTTTTTGACCCAAAATGGGTATTGTTAATCAAAGATCATTATAGTTTAAAGAATATTTACAATATTTGAACAATAATAGGGTATGTTAGCGTTCTTCACAGAAAATCGGTTACTATAAAAAGAAATCGTTTGATATCGAAAATGAAACTTTTATTTTTTCATTATTTAAAAAAAAAATTTAAAGATATTATTTTCTTTACAAAAATATATATTAATTCTATAAAATAAAAAAGGTTTGTAATTTGATTAATTTTATATATGAATTCAAAAATTGCGTGAGAAAAAAAAGAGAAATAAATAAATGATAATAAGATTTGTTTTCTAGTACTATGAAGTATAATCATACGCTTCTATTTATTTGATAAATGTACCAGAAACTGATCCTCTATCAAAATATAACGATATCTAGGGATTTCAAGAGGGACTTTTATGTCTGTGATCTCATCAAGTGGGATTTGATTGAGCCTAGTCAATTTATTCTTATGGCGATGGATAACGATAATTTTCAATTTTTTTAAGTGATCTATAAAAATCAGTTTTTCCAAGAATTACTATTTTTATTGAGTAATTTAATGGAGGTTTGGGATTTTAATCATTTAGAATAGAAGGTATTAGATTCATGTAATTTTTTCCGGATAAAATTTCCTTTCAATTTATATGAAGAACCGTTCCATTGAACAGAAAAAAAAAAATTAAAAAAAAAAGTTGATTCCTGCACCAAAACAGATTCATATTTAACCAAACATTTGCATTTTCAACGAAACAATATGGAATTTCTACCAAAAGAGAGGAATTTTCAATAAGAGTTAAATTTTCAACCAAAAAATATTTCTCAGTCAATAAAGGAAACAAGTTTTAGCAAAAATGAGGAATTTTCATGGAAAATAAAAAAAATGTCAATAAAACAAATGAATTTTTAACCAAACACATTTTACAACACAGAAGATTAATTGAGTAACAAAAAGGGTAATTCTCAACAAAATACCTATAGTTTTTACCAAATAATTAAATGTTCAATCTAGAGGATTATATTATTATTTTATTTTATTTATTATTTTAGGATTATATTATATTATATAATTACGAAAAAAGACGAATTTTTCAACCAAAGAGTTGAACTTCAACCGAAACATAAAATTTAAACCAAGAAGATTAATTTTTTACGGCAATAGCAAACTTTCAACAAAATTTTTGAACTTTTAACCAAATAGTTGAATTTTCAATCAAGAAGATTATTTTTTCTCAAAAAAGGCGAAATTTTAACCAAATATTGGAATTTTCTAACAAAAACGTAAATCTGAAATCAAGAAGATTAATTTTTTACCGAAATAGGCGAATTTCCAACACAGTCCATAATTTTCAACAAAATAGTTGAATTTGTAATCAAGATGATTATATTTTTTTTACCAAAAAAGAGGAATTTTTCAACCAAAAAGTTTATTTTTTTAACAAAAAACATTCAGTTTAAAACAAGTAGTTTAATTTTCTACCAAAATAGTTTAATTTTCAACAAAATATATGAATTTTTAACCAAATACTTAAATTTTCAATGAAGAAGATTATTTTTCACCAAAAAGACGGATTTTCAACCAAATATTCTAATTTTCAACTAAAAACATAAAATTTTAACCAAGAAGATTCATTTCAAGCAATATAGACAAATTTTTTACCGAAATAGGCGAATTTTCACCACAGTCCAAAATTTTTAACAAAATAATTGAATTTGTTATCAAGAGGATTATATCTTTTCTTAACAAAAAAGAAGAATTTTTCAACCAAAGAGTTGAACTTTAACTAAAACATAAAATTGACATCAAGAAGATTAATTTTCTACGGCAATAGGCAAACTTTCAAGAAAATATATGAACTTTTAATCAAATAGTTGAATTTTCAATCAAAAAGATTATCTTTTTACAAAAAAGGCGAATTTTCAAGCAAATATTTTAATTTTCTAACAAAAACGTAAATCTCAAATGAAGAAGATTAATTTTTTACCGAAATAGGCGAATTTTCACCACAGTTCAAAATTTTTAACAAAATAGTTGAATTTGTTGATTACAAATTATATTTTCTTACCGAAAAATACGAATTTTTCAACCAAAGAGTTGAACTTTAACCGAAACATAAAATTTAAACCAAGAAGATTAATTTTTTACGGCAATAGCAAACTTTCAACAAAATATATGAACTTTTAACCTAATAGTTAAATTTTCAATCAAGAAGATTATTTTTTCAGAAAAAAAGACGAATTTTCAACCAAATATTTTAATTTTCTACCAAAAACATAAATCTCAAATCAAGAAGATTAATTTTTTACCGAAATAGGCGAATTTTCAACACATACCAAAATTTTTAACAAAATAGTTGAATTTGTAATCAAGAGGGTTATATTTTTTAACAAAAAAGACGAATTTCTCAACCAAAGAGTTGAACCTTAACCAAAACAGAAAAATTTAAACCAAGAAGATTAATTTGTTATGACGATAGGCAAACTTTCAACAAAATATGTGATCTTTTAATCAAATAGTTGAATTTTCAATAAAGAAGATTATTTTAAAAAAAAGATAAATTTTCAACCAAATGTTTGAATTTTCTAACAAAACCACAAATCTCAAATCAAGAAGATTCATTTTTCATCAAAATATGCGAATTTTCAACACAGGCTATAATTTTTAACAAAATAATTCAATTTGTAATCAAGAGGATTATATTTCCTTACCAAAAAAGAAGAATTTTTCAACCGAAGAGTTGAACCTTAAGCAAAACATAAAATTTAAACCAAGAAGATTATTTTTTTACGAAAATAGGCAAGCTTTCAACAAAATATATGGACTTTTAACCAGACTTTTGGATTTTCAATCAAAAAGATTATTTTTTCACAAAAAAAGACGAATTTTCAATCAAATATTTTAATTTTCTAACAAAAACATAAATCTCAAATCAAGAAGATTAATTTTTTACCAAAATAGGCGAATTTTTAACACAGTCTATAATTTTTAACAAAATAGTTGAATTTGTAATCAAGAGGATTATATTTTTTTTACCAAAAAAGACGAATATTTCAACCAAAAAGTTGATTTTTTAACAAAAAACATTCAGTTCAAACCAAGTAGTTCAATTTCCTACCAAATTAGGTTAATTTGCAACAAAATATATGAATTTTCAACCGAATAGTTAAATTTTCCATCAAGAAAATTATTTTCTACCAAAAAGACGGATTTTCAATCAAATAGTTGAATTTTCAGCTAAAAACCTAAGTTTTGAAACAAGAAGATTCATTTCATGCAATATAGTCGAATTTTTAACCTAATATATGAATTTTTTATATAAATAGTTGCATTTTAAATCAAGATTATTTTTTTTTTACGAAAAAAGAAGAGTTTGTTCAACGAAAAACTCGTGTCTGTAATAATTACCGAAATTAATTTCAAGGAAAAAGGAAACATTTTTTTGATAGATATTGAGACCAGTGTGAATTATCGCTTGAAATAAGAAATTAAACCATAAAAATATAACAATGAACTAATAGAAATAAACAATAAACAAACACGTGTTATGATAGTATTGAGAGCCTTTGAAATTCTTCGAAAATAGAAATATTATAAAATGCTTAGAAATTTTTGATATGTATTTAAATTTCAGAAAAATTCTTTGAAAAATTGTGAAATTCCTTGGATTCATTTTAAAAAAAACACTAAAACAATTAAAGGTCGTGCGAAATCCATTATAAGTTTTTGAAAAAATTACAAAAATAAGTACTTTAGGAAGGATCAAGGAATAATTTTCACACTCAAAATGCTCCACAAAAATGATAAGTAGTAGTTTTATGTGAAATTCATATTAGCAGTGAGGGTGCGTGGGTTAGCGTTCGCAGATGATAAAGATGTTACGGCAGAGTCAATCAAAGACTTGCAAAGAATGTTGAGCAAACTGAGCATAATCATGAAGAACATGGGCCTCAAAATAAACGTGAATAAAACAAAAATGATGGTCTTTAAAGAAAATCAAAAATCTTACATTGCTAAAGAAATTCGCGAGCTTCAGCGGTCTTATAAACTGCAAAAGATATGGAAATTAGTAGAATTTCTTGCAGAAAAATATTTTGTCAGTGTCAGAAAATTCGGGAACATTCTAGACGAATATTTGTATTGCCTCGACAGGCATAACATTGGATACAAAAATAAATTTCATGTTAAAAATGAACAGTTGAGGAACGAACAATTCTGATTAGGAGCTTTTAAGCCAACACGTTTGAGAAAATATATGCCATATTTATCGTATATATTAATTTTTGAAATTATATGACACCTAGTTTTTATGTACTTTTTATGACTTTCATCAAATAACTACCCATTCTTTATTCGTTGAAATAAATAGAGTAGAATGAGCAAGATTAATGATCTCAGATGTGAAAGCTTTCTTTATTTTTAAATTCATTACACAGATTTTATATGTTGATTCAACATTATCTTCGACCAGGCTTTTATTTTTTACTTCACTTTATAATCATTTGAAGATCGCTAAAATAATGTATAGAAATGTTATAATTGATAATGACGTTTTTTTTAACAAATTTTGTCAATTCGGAAAATCTTTAATTTAAAATTCTCTCATCGCGCTCAAATAATTTTCTGCATCGCGCTTTCTCGAGACCTATACTTTCAAAGATAAAATTTTTCTTTTGATTTCAGATTGAAAATATATTCGATTTATTCAAGGGTCTATCGGCCATGATTTCCTTGCTCTTCTTTTATATTATTTTAGATAACAGATGCTATGAAATATAAAGACTTTGGATTAATCTTAATTTTCTATATGAATCAAAAAATTGCAGGAGAAAAAAATTATTACAATGAATACAAATAAAAATAATGTTTATTTTCTAGCACTGTATATTATAATCATACACTTCTATTCATTTTATAAATTTTACAAGAAAATGATCCTCTATCAAAATATAACGATATCTAGGGATTTGAAGAGGGACTTTTATGTCTTGTGACCTCATCAAGTGGGATTTTATTGAGCCTAGTCAATTTGCTCTTATCGTCATAGATAACGAAAATTTTATAATTTTTGAGTGGTTTATAAAAATAAGTTTTTCCAAGAATTACTTTTTACATTAAGTAATTCAATAAAGGTTTGGATTTTTACATTTTAATCATCTATGATGGATGGTATGAGATAAATGTACATTTGGACCTACGGGGCCATACATAAATTACGTAAACTTTTTTTTATGAAATTATTAACCAGAAAATTCCCCTTTCTGAAGGTCATTAAGTTCCCACCCCTCCCCTATTTTAGTTATTTTTTTCGAATAAATTTTTTTTCGTGAATTTATTTAGGAATCATCCCAAAATAATGTAAGATATGGATGGGATGGGCTGAGGGTTGGTAGAATCCTACTTTTTCTTATTTCAACCGAAAACGATAAATTCTGAACTAAAAGTGTAAGTATTGATATTTTAACCAAGAAAAGAATTTCGTTTTAAATCAAAAACTGTTCAATTTAACAACAACAAGAAATGAATTTTCAGAAAGAAATGTTTGAATCCTCCAACAAACCAGATTCATCTTCAACCACACATTTGCATTTTTTACGGAACAGTATGAAATTCCTACCAAAAGGGATGAATTTTTGAAAAGAGTTGAATTTTCAACAAAAAAAGATTTTTGAGTCAATGAGGAAAACAAATTGAAAAAAAATTTGATTTTATGAAAAAAGACAAATTTTCTATTAAACAGATGAATATTCCACCAAATAGATAAAATTTTAACCAGAAGCATTTCATAACTAAGATAATTAATTTTCTACAAAAAAGGCGACTTCTCAACAAAATAAATTAATTTTTGACAAAATAGTTGAATTTTCAATCAAGAGAATTATATTTTTTGACCAACCAAGACAATTTTTCAACCAAAAAGTTGAATTTTAATCAGAAAGAGAATTTTGTTTCACCAAAAAAGAAGAATTTTTAACCAAATATTTGAATTTTCAACCAAAACCCTAAATTTGAAATTAAAAAAATTGATTCTTTAGCAATAAAAGGCGAATTTCCAACAAGAGATAAATTTCCAACCAAAAAAGATTTTTCAGTCAATAAGAGAAACAAATTTTAGCCAAAATTATGAATGTTCATGCAAAAGAGAAAATTCTTCCATGAAAAAAATAAATTTACAAACACATAGTTGAATTTTCAATCAAGGGGATTATATTTTTTTACCAACAAAATATTAATTTTTTGACCAAAGAGTTGAACTTTCAACAATAACATAACATTTAAACCAAGTTGATTGATTTTTTACAAAATAATCGAATTTTCAGCACAATTCATAAATTTTTACCCGAATAGTTAAATTTTCAATTAAGAAGACTATTATTGACCGAAAAGACAAAATTTCAACCAAATATTTAAATTTTCAAACAGAAAAATAAATTTCGAATCAAGAAAACCAAAAACAGAAAGTTCAAACTAAGTAAATTAATTTTCTACCAAAATAGGTAAACTTACAACAAAAAATCTAGAATTTTAACGAAATATTTGTTATTTTCAATGAAGAAGATTATTTTTTTTTTACCAGAAAAGACGAATTTTTAGCAAATAAGGCGAATTTTCAACCAAATAGTTGAATTTTGATGCAAAAATATAAATTTCAAACCAAAAAGATCAATTATTTTTTGAAAATAGGTGAATTTTCAACAAAGTATATGAATTTCTAACCAAACAGTTGAATTTTCAATCAAGAAGATTATTTTTAACCAAAAACGACAAATTATCAACATATGAGTTAAATTTTCTACCAAAAAAGGTTTTTCAGTCAACAAAGAAATGAAATTTGAGCAAAAAAATTGAATTTTCTAGTAATAAAGACCAGTTTTCTATAAAACACACACATTTTTAACCAAATAGTTGAACTTTCAACCAAACACATTTAAGAACCTAGAAGATTAATTTTCTATGAAAAAAGATGGATTTTTTCACCGAAGAATTGAATTTCCAACCAAAACATAAAATTTACACCGAGCAGTTGAATTTTTAAACTAAAAAAAAGTTTTCAATCAAAAATGGAATTGTTGAATTTATATCTAAAAAAAATTCATTTTCAGGTTCAAAAAACAAATTTTCTAAAATATAACTAAAATTTCATACCAAGTTGTAGAATTTAAAATCTGAAATAACAAATTTTTGTACGTGAAAATATGAATTTTTAACAACAAATTTAATTTTCAACTAAACAGTTGAATTTCCAGCCAAGCGGTTAACTTTTCCGGTAAAAAAATTAATTTTCAACTAGGGGGGGGGGGGGGACAAATTTTCAATAAATTCGTTTAATTTTTAAGTGAAGAAATTAATTTTGAATTAATATGATCAATCTTGAAATTTGAGAAATAAATTTTTCACAAAGTACTTCTATTTTGACAAAACAGTTGAATTTGATGCCAATTTGTTGAATTTTCGAAATAAAAATACAAATTTTCTAGACAAAAATTGAGTTTTCAAGCAGAAAATGTAAATTTGTAAGGAAAATTTCAATGTGTAAACGTAACAGATTAATTTTTAACCACATAGTTGTATTTTGAGCCAAGAAGAATAAATTTTTACAAAATAAGATGAATTAACAACAACAAAATGTATTCACGAAATAAAAAAAGTTGTAATAAAAGTTGTGAATTTTTAACCAAAATAATGTAAATTATCAAAAACATTTACTAGTAGGAATTTTAATGAAAAGAATTAATTTTTAAGGAAAAATAGTTGGATTGATTGAAAGATGCGATAAATAATTTGGAATTCTGATAAGTTGCAGATTGAATAATAAAAGTTTCAGTAAACTTTAGTTTATTTTTAACATTTTCAAAATGTTATGTCGGACAAATGAAAATTTCGCTTAAAAAATAAAGTTAATTTTTCATTGCATACTTTTTGCTTTCAGACTTACATTGAAGGAGGAAAGGAAATTTCAGAAACATACCTCACGTAATTTTGGGATGATTCCTTAGTTTTTTATTCATTTATTATTATTTTGTGAATTGACGATTATTACATTTAATACGTTAACTAATAATAATAGTTACTAATAATATTATTAAATAAATTACAAGTAATATTGTTTAAATTATTAATAAAGTAAGATAAAATTTTGTTTTACGTTTCATTTGCTAGATACTACAAGTACAGTAAATATTAGATTGCGCTGAAAAAAAAACAAAAAAAGAAACGCCTTTGTATATAATGAAGCACCACAGTGAATAATTTGTTAAAAATAATTTTTTATAACAATTAGGAGAAAATATCAATAGAATTATTTATGTTCCATGAGTGCGGATGCCACTATACTGATAAAAAGAGAGTTTATTTTGGAATTTTTTGCAAAGATAAGACATTATATCGTTGAAAATACTAAATTTATGGCTTTTTGGTTTGAATATTATTCCACAGAAACATTAATAAAAAATTTGAAGCTAACCCATTTTTTATGAAATTAATGCTGAGCGTTTCTAAAAAAATTCAAAATCAGTTAAGAAATAGAGCCACTAGGGTGGTTCCTATTTATACATTGTGGAACATTTTTTAAAAGTTTTATTGCGCCCCTAATTTTGTTTGAATATTTGAAAAAATGATATTTTTCAAGCCAAATTGATTAGTATTTAGAGGTGGCGCAAAGACCATTAAGTTTCCCATTGATTTAACATAAGAAAAAGTCAGTTTTTTGTAAACCTAATATTTAAATACAATGATACGTCACAAAAAATTGTGCGTTTTAGGATATTATTTAGAATTCATCAGAAAATAAAAATCATAAATTAATTGGTATTCAATATTACCCAGTCATTTCCTAACTAATTCCGAACAATATGCTACCATATATAAACATCAACATCTTTGCGCCGCCTTTAAATTTTGACCAATTTGCCTAAAATTTTTGTATAAGTTTTTTGGCTACTCAAACGAAATTCGGGGGTCATAGCAAAGAAATTTCAAAAGTGAAAAATAAGGGCCATCCTATTGACCACTGTGTGACGGTACAGTGAATCAACCAAATTGGATAAATTCAATCTTACATGACCATCTTTAGGTCCTGTACCGCCATATTCTTTGATTACCAATGGGGTACTATAGGTGAGAAAAAGGCAGCATTTCCTGGCACTGCTATATAAATGTGATTTTTGGCTGGCAAATCTGCTTCTATTAAACCTCCGACAGCACTTGTATGCTCATGTTCTTCCACTGGGTAGACGTCAAAATTGTTACCCGAATAATATTCGTGAGTACGTATTCTTATCCGAACGCTCATCGGAGTATGAATAACATGATTATGATATGGAAGTGGTGGATCATTTACTACGAGAGTTGACAAAAAATTTTCTTCTTCCGTTCGTATATAAACGTAATGGACAACAGGATCTGGTTCCAGAGGCTGCAGAAATAAGTGTACATGATCATGGGGCATACCCTCAATAAATCCATGGTAAGTAGTGCCATCTAACATTGTTACCATAAGATAGTTTCGAGGAAACGCCATTCGTCTTATTCCACCTGCACCTAATTTGGTAAGAAAAATAATTTATGTAAATTTGTTACACTATCACCTTTATTAATGATAATAAAGTACGATGTTATGTCTGCTTACGTCAAAGCCTTGGCAGAGATAACGAATACATTTATACATATTTACTACTATCATAAAGAACAGAAAAATCCTTAGCTTAAATCTTTTCTTGTGGATTCAACGTTAGTTAAAATAATGTAATTTGGTAAATTTTAGAATCGCCTCTAGCATTATTTTCTAAGTATCAGCAAATAAAAATGTGTAAACATGTATGCAGGCGGTTGAGATTTCCTTATATGTAAACAAATTGTCATCCATGGCAACAATAAGCTTACGAAAATAAGAATTTCTTCATACAAATTTTTCTAACGCGCAGAATAGAGGCGATTTTATATAGATTCTAAATTATTTTTACTTTTAAGGATCTTCATGCACATTTGAACGGACTTTTGAAACTCACATACCTAATAATCTTAAATAAAAGCTTCAGAAATAGTAGGACAACTGGGTTGAAAGGGGATCAAGATACTTCGTTTATTGACAAACCTTTTTTGAAATGTTTAGTTTTAAATACTTTTTGAAAATTATTACATTTTTACGTTGTTTTGTTTGAAATGGTTCAGTTTTTGCGGTGTCGAATTTTAAATTGCACAATGTGAATGTTGTTCTGATTTGGTAGCATATTAGATACCCTGGTGGCAAAATTTTTTACAAGAAAGTAAATTTCTACAACTGTAATTTTTTCTTAAAACTGTACTGTTTTGTAAAAAAATGTTCAAAATTTAACACAAAAATACGCTTAGATACAAATAGCTAATTTGTTCTTGTATTTTCTTATAGAAAAGTAAAAAAAATTAGCAATAAAGTACACGCTTCTACAATTCGAATATTTGTATAACTTTTTATTAATATTTTTTTTATTTTGTTGTAAAAATCTACAAGTTATTACAGAAAACTACAGAATTTTTAATTTTTGTTTAAATTTGGGTTTTGAAGTCATAAAAATACTTTTAATTTTACGTAAATTATCGTAGAAAATTGCAAGTCTGTACAACAAAATTTTAATTTTTACAAACAATACTTTTACAATCCGTATCAACATTTCGACTTGTACTTTACTCTTAATTTTTGTAAGATATGTATTATTATATAAGTTTCTAGAAAAAACTGTACCATTTTTAAAAAATATTACACTTTTACCAAGAACTTTTGCTATTGTAATAAATGACATTGAACTGTAGTTCGATTATTAAAAATTGAACAATAATTGACTTTACAGGACGATTTTGAATCCGTTCAAAATTAAGCAAGTTACAGATTTGAAGGATAAAAATGAAAATTTTTCAATTTGAAAGCCTCAAAATTTAGGAATTTTAAATTAGATTAAAATCAAATTCAAAATCCTATTTAACGTCCAATACTCTAGTTAATGTATAGAATTCCTGAAAATAAAAACAAGAATCCAACGACCAAATTTAGTCAACGACCATAAAATGCTCCTATCGTAATTAAAAAAAAAACTTCTTCTTGCAAAAAAAAAAAATTTCTTAGAAAAAAAAAATTTTTTTTTTTTTTTTTTCTGCAAACAAACATGAAAAAGTGGAAAGAAAAATAAGAATGCCACCAAACCAAATCCCCTTCCTTCTCTTCCTTATTTCTTTCGTCTTTTTCATTTTTATTATTATAAAATCACAATACAAAAAAATTCATAATATTATGAATGTAAATATTATGTGAATAAATAAGAAAAAGTAAATAAGTAAATATCATGAATGTTTTTGTATTGTGATTTGCTAATAATAAAAATAGAAAAGGCGGAAGAAATAAAAAAGAGAGGGAAGGGGATTTGGTTGGTGGCCTTCTCATTTTTCTTTCCTCTTTTTTATTTTTGTCCAAATAAAAAAAAAATAAAAAAAATTTCTTAAGAATTTTTTTTTTTAAATTACAATAGGAGCATTTTATGGTGGTTTTCCAAATTTAGTCGCTGGATTCTTGTTTTTAATTTCAGGAATTCTGTACATTGAGAGCCTCGGTAGTTAAACAAATGGAAACGTTCGATTGAAACTTTATTAACTATTCTTAATTTTAAAATAATTTAACAAATCAAACGCTCTTAATCAATTCCAAATCCTATCCAAATATTGTTTAAATCCAAAATATTCCATTTCTGACCCATTTAATTTGAAATTTTTCAATTAAGCAACACATTTTTTTGAATATTTAGCAATATTTTACTTTTCCTTCGAAATGAGCAATTATAAGTCAAGTGTTAAAAACTTAACAATTTTTAACTGAATTATTTGAAATAGAAAGCCTTGAATCGTTAATATTTGAGAGTATTAAATCAACAATTTTAACCTTACAATTTTAATTTTTCCATTTAACAAATTTTTAATATGTGAGTGAAATAATTGAATTTTGATGCATAAATAACAATTAAACAATTATCAATTTGAAAAAAATTCAAGTCAGTTTAAGAGATATTTTCAAGTTTTAAGAAGATCCAAACTTAACTTAAATCTGGAAAAGATTTCGAAAAATGAAAAACTATAGTTAGATTTTTGAGGATTTCGAAACAAATTCTTCAAGATTTCAAAGGTTTTTAAAAAATCAAAAAATTTTAAGTTTGCTGGGAAAATTTAAAGTGATTTTAATCGAATCGAAAAATTCGAGTTCCAAGATAATAAAATTATTATTAGATTCTTGGAAAATGGTTTAACGATTTTTTTTTACATGTTTTTAAGAGAATATTTAAAAAGATTTTTAAACCATTTTTAACGTCTAAAGCAATCTTTCTAACTTTAAATTGCTTAAAATTATATAATTTTGAAAATTTATAAATTTTTTTCACAGTACAATGTATAAAAGTTATAATTTAAAATTCTGCAGTTTAACGACATTTATTAAAAAAATGTTCAATTGAAAAGTTTTAAAAGATTTCATTTTATACGTAAAACTGAGTGAGCGTTTGAATTGACATTTTTTTTAGCTGCAATTTTAAATGTTTAAAATTCATAAGTATTCAAATTTGGGTGTTTTAAGCGGTTCAGTTTTTATAACTTCATCTAAAAAAATTGTTATATTCAAGAAATCGAATCTTTTAATTTCAATCACCTCCATCAATTCTTTCTCGATTGTTCAATTTTTATTTGCAGTTACACATGTGGTGTCCAATCGATTGCTATATATTTTAAGAAAAAAAAACTTAAAATGTCATGTTTTTCGTTTTCCTAATAACAATCATTCATTATTGTCTTTCAATATTCTACCATTCCTCAGAGGTACAACATTGAAGTTTTTTTCTGAATATTTTCATCCTAGGTCGCAAAAGAACAACTTTTTGGCTGAAAAACCTATACATTCCTGTAGAATCTTGTAGTTGTAAATTCTTGTAGAAAATTAAAACTACAATAAAATACAACAATGTACAGAATTAAATATGTTTGAGGACATGTCATACTGATCATACATATTAATTTCAATACAAAACTTACATTTAAAATGCAGCAAACCGAAGAGAGTAAGAAAAAGAGTTTCAGTTGAAATCTTCATTTAGTTTGAGTAGACACAATGATAGGAAATAGAAATTTGTTTTTCAAGAATTTCGTATGAACTGATACGACTGACGATTGCCATATATATTAACCTTTATGACTTCTATCAAATAACTCATTGTTTATTCGTTAAAATAAATAGAGTAGAATGAGAAAGATTAAGAATGGGATTTTGTTAAATATACTACCAGACCTGAAAATTTAATTATATTTCAAGTATCTTTATTTTACGAAAATAACAGATTTAGAAACCAAAAAAAGACTCTGAAACAATTCGGTGTCAATTGGTAATATGGTTTTATTATTAAAAGTAGCATATTGTAGAGGTGAGTTAATGAAAAAAACAAATCAATATATATATATATATATATATATATATATATATATATATATATTAATGATAAGCTTTGTATTGCATGACCTTGAAATCTTGAAATCCTTTGAAGTCCCTTCGAATTATTAAAATATATTGAAAATTTCTTGAAAGCATTTCAAACATTCTAAAATATGTACACAAAATTTGCAATATTTGGTGATACCTTTAATTCAAGTAATTCAAGTAACTTGATTAACGTGAATACATTTTTTGAAAGCCATTAAAATGTTTGAAAATGCCGTGAAATACCATGCAATCTGATAATATTCTTCGAAGTCTTTCGAAATATTTGAAGCTCTGTGAAATCCTTTAAGATCTTAGGAAGTTTTCTGAAATACCTTATTGAGAGCCTTTCATTTTTTCGAAAACCTTTGAGAAGATACACAATACAGATATGAGACGATAGTTGGCAACATCTGATTTGAGACCATTTTTGAAAATTGGACTTACTTTGGCTATTTTCCAAATTCTTGGAAACTGGGCAGTTTTTAACGATAGGTTAAATAGGTAATTGATCTGTTCCTGCCGTTAGTTTATTAGCTAAATTATTCAATACATTGATAAACTCCCCTTCATTTAATTCTGCATTTACTTCAAAATTCCTAATATGTTCGGATTGGTCGATCGGTTTATTACTTTCAGATGATCGCACTTCAGTATCAACACTATTAAAAAATTCGGCAAAGGCATTCACACATTCCTCAGGGTCCGTTATCTCCCTTTTATTATACTGTAAAATACCCGGTATTCTCGTCTCGCCCTTGAGTTTGTTCACGACATTCCATATTTGAGACGGGTCTTCCTTTAATACTTGTTCAGATTTCTTTATATTATTTAAATTATCTCTAGAAATTAGTTCCTTGAGTTTAATTCTCAGTTGAGAAAAACAGTATTTAGCTGCCCCATCTTTATTCTTGTAATATTTTAACTTCATTTTCTCTTTTGTCTCAATACATTGGACCAATTCCCTTGAGTACCAGCAGGGAAATCTGGATTGGCTGTGAATACATATTGATTTTGGAATAAAACCGTTTAATTCTCTATAAATTTCGTTATAGAAAAACTCACAAGCCAGTCATACCTCTCTTTCATTGGCCTAGCAAATTGTACTTGTGGATGCCATACCGCAGATATCTTTAAATATCCTGATAATGCAGGGTGATAAATATCTTTCTTTACCATAGAACAACTTGCGTTTTCAATTTGAAATTGTAAGTTTGTAAGTATAAGATCTAAACATTGATTATTTTTATTCGTAATGTAATTAACTTGAATCAAATTAAATATATGCATAAAAGTGTCAATTTCATTAGATTTTGTATCGGAAACCTTTTGCTCATGGTGCTGGAGGAAGTATCTAGTGTTAAAATCACCCGCTATTATCAAATTAGAACCATAAAGCTCATACAAATTTGTAAGGTGGTGAAGAATTGAACAAAAACATTCCATTTTTATGGACGGAGGAATATATAGTACAACTACATAGATTATTATATTATTATAAATTATTTTTGCGCCAACTGCATTGATAGCAGATATATCAGAAAGGATGAAGTCTAAATTTATTTGATGTGATTTTAGATCAGTATCGATTGCAATAAGAACACAACCCCCAATTGACCCTAGCCTATCATTTCTATAACAGTCATAGTAGCTGTTATCAAATAGCTCACTTGATTCTATGTTATCCTTAAGCCAGGTTCCGGTTAGCAGAATAATTTGGTACTCACGTAATCGGGAAAATGCATTTACCTCACTTAATTTAGTGTTAAGACCTCTCGTATTTTGGTAATACACATTTATTCTGATGTCTTCTTTGTCTTTGGAGTTTTCGAGACGATAATGGGAATGCCATTCCTGTAGCCGATTCGAATGTTTTCCTCTCCAGCTTTCTTTCTGTCGTTGAGGGTAACTACCAGCGTTGCCATCTCCGCATTTTGCATTGGAGTTTGATCTGAAGCTAGTCAGATGTTGTTGAGATTCTTCAGTTTCCGAGGGTCCTTTCTCAGTTGTGAGAATGAGTTGAGCAATTTTCTTGGTAAATCCTTGGTTGGGAAAATGATTTTTACAGGTTTCGTTGTAACTTGATTCTGGGACAAAATACCAACCCTTTTAATATAAGCACCAGCTACATCTATCTTATTATCAATATTTACGAAGATGTTGGTTATCAGTTTGTACTCACTTTGTTGCTCTGAATTTGAAGCTGCGCTTTCGACTGAGTCAGCATTTTCTTCAACACCTAAAATCATAATATTTTTCATGCGCTTATTTCGCTCTGCCAATTCTGTTACACAACTCGAAACACTAACTGAAGTAGGAGTGACATTTTTGTCAACATATTTTTGAAGAGACTGCATTTTTTATTTATTTTCCTTCATCATAATTTCCCGATCAGTGACTCTCAGATCTACTTCACTGACCTGAGAGATAAAGGAATCAATTTTCTTCGTAAGTTCATCAATAGTTCCTTTTACCTGGTTAAAATCTTCCTTCATCAAGTGCCTATGTTGCTCTGAAGTTTTCTGTATAAATTCCATCAAATCTTGGGCTCTATCCTCCTTAGCTGGAAAGTCAGATCTGGACCCACAGCATCTGGCACTTCTGCCAACTGAGACTTTCTTTAATTTTAGGGCGCATTCTTGATGATAGAGCAATCCGCAGCCTGAACATTTTATCCCGTTACTGTCAATAAGTTTTTTGCAGTGGCCTCTGCTGCATATCATCGGTGTAATTAAGGAATTTTCTGTGGAACTCGCCATTGTGAGTCACTATACTGTTTAAACACACTACACAACAAACGGTTTCAAGAGCGAATGCTCAATGCTATTGTCTTGGATACTATACTATACTATAACCATGAAATTTTAGAAATACTGTGAAAACCGCGTGAAATATGGAAAAATTTTGCCAAATACTCGTCATTCTACGAAAACTCTTGATTCTTATAAAATTCTTCACAATTGATAGAAATTTTTATAAAATATTTAGAAATTTTGGATATGTATTGAAATCCCATAAAAATCCTTTGAACCATTCATAAATCTCTTTTAATCATTAAAAATAGACTAAAACCTTCACAGATCGTATAAAATCCCTTAAAATCCTTATTAGGTTTAAAAAATTTCTTGCAATTCCATTAAATTATTTTAAAGTCTTTAAAATATCTTGAAATCTTTGCAATAATATTAAATCTGGGACCGCTTCTGTAAATATTATACACAAACTAGTGGAACAAAAAATCAATAAAATAAGAACTTTCTCTGATAATTATGTGTTTGTTAAATTGATTTTAACATAGGGAAGAATAAAAATAAAATTTTAATTCTTATATTTTAAGACTCGAAGAGAAAATCTAATTGTTATTTTGACTAACAAAATATCATAAAAGTTTAATGTAAGAAGACTTTAATTAAGTACAAAAAATTATAATTATAAGATGAGAGCCTAATTCATAATTAATATGAATAGAAGAAGGGTGTTTTATTTTGATCTGAAATACCTTTCTTAATTCAATTGAAAACAGAGGCCAACAATCACTTTGGTAATTTTTGGTGTCAAATAACTTTATAATAAAAAGTGACAAATACATTTTACTGACAAATTTAAATTCTGCATTGAAAAAGCTACGACAATCACTTTTGAAAAAATTAATTTCGTCACGGACTAGTGTTTCAAACCCTACGTAAATGAAAGGCTGAATTTTTTTTTTATTTTAACAAGTATGGAATAGAGTCTTATTGATTATGATTAAAATGGAACAATGCACAATTTGGCACCAAAAAAATTTATTTACAGAAATTTTTGTTTGTCGTTAAAATTTATCGCTGTTTATTTTATATTTATTCCACTTCAGAAAAGACGAAAAATGGCATTTTTGGCACTTTCCGGTTGGAATGGCTAAAAAATGAGAGATTATGAAGCTGACATTTCCAAAATAAATTTGACAGCTCTTTGAAATCGTCACGGCCGTCTTTAAAATTTAAAGCTTAATTTCCTCTCGTTGATTTAAGAAAATACTGCATCGCTTCCGATTGCATGATGGGAATTTATGTTTCAAAAGTTTTTTGGGCAGTTTTTCCATCAAGGAACGCAAAAAACAAGGTTTCACTCTGACAAGAACCGCTTATCTATTTTTTGTATCAGTAAATGTCACAGAAGCTAGAAATATTTTACAATTAATGATTTTCAAAAAATAATGCAATATTTAAGGTTATATAATTGAAATTTATGTTTCTTAAGCTTTTTGGGTAGTTTTTCATTTAAGGAACGCAATAGAAAAGGTTTTACTTTGACGAGAACCTCTCATCTATTTTTTTTTTAATCAATAAATGTCACAGAAGCTAAAAATGATTTATACTTCATGATTTTCAACAAATAATGCACTACTTGTGGTGGCATCATTGAAATTTATGTTCCAAAAGTTTTTTGGGTATTTTTTCCCTGAAGGAACGTCACAGACTAGGTTTCAATTTGACGAAAACCTCTTTTTTTTTTAATCAATAAATTTGAAAGCAGTTAGAAATTATTAACATTTCTCATGATTTTTATATTCCACTTTGATAACAAACTCTCATACATGTTTCAAAAACTGCTACCATGGTAGAAGAATTTTTACAAAAAAGTACAGAAAACTAAAGCTATTTGCAGAGGAATCCACAAATAAATACAATAAATTACAACCAAAATTACAGAAAAGTACAACTTTTTTCTATTATTGAGAAAAATTTTGTACTTTTCTCTGTTTTTTTTTGTACATTGTTGTATTTGATTGCAGTTCTAATTTTCTTCAAAAATTTACAATTACAAAAATGTACAGGATTTTGCAGCCAAAAAGTTTTTCTTTTTCGACCTAAGATGACAAATATTTAGAATATCGCAATGAGATAATTTTAAATTAGGATGTTTACATGATCGCTATTACAAAAAAGCTTTTATGTTTGAACTTGAAAGGAATGGTAGAATTTCAATAGACAATAATGAATAATCGTTATTAAACAAAAAAAAAAAAAAAATACATATATATACAATAACATTCCAATGGATACCATATATGTCATTCAAAATTATGTCATTTCAATGTTCACAATATTGGTCATCCTAGGTCGAAGAAGAATAACTTTTTGATTGCAAATCAAAATTGAACAATTCAAATCAAAAGATTCGAACCTTTGAAAATTAAATTGTTTTCATTGAAAGTGAACCGAAAATTAAAACAATGAAAGTGGAATACTTTAAAATTTTTAACTTTTCAAATTAAAGCTTAAAAAAATGTTATTTCAAACGCCCAGTAATTTTCGCGTATGAAATGAAAGTATTTAAAACTTCTTAACTGAAAGTTTTTAAATTAAAAGCCGTTAAACTGCAAAATTTCAATTTTTAACTTTTATACATTGTACAGTTAAAATATTTAAAAAAAAATAGAAGTCCTCGCTTTTATTTTCAATCCTGTGAATTGAAGAATGAATCAAAAAATTTATGAATTTTCAAAATTATATCATATTAAACCATTTTAAGCTAGGAAAATTCATTTCTGCATTCAAATTTGTTTTGAAATCTTTTTAAATATTCTCCTAAAAGTTTGTTGAAAAAAAATCATTTGCAAATTTTCCAGGAATCTAATAATAATTTTATTATCTCGCAACTCGAATTTTATCTACAATTCTTTGAAAATCCTGCAAAAGTAAAAAAATTATCTTAAAATCATTCAGATTCTTCTTTGAAATTTTTGGAAATCTTATTAAGTATTCTTTTTAAATTAATTTTCAAAAAAAAAAGAAAAAAAATTATTGTTAGTTTTTCTAGGAATTTTGATACAAATATTTTATTTATTTATCATCTTTCAAAGTGGTTTAAAAACTTATAAATGTTGTGTTCAACATCTTCAAAAATCTACATTGTGTTTTAAATATTTTAAAATTTTTTCACGTTTTAAATTAATTTGGAATATTTTCAAGACTTCTAAATATATTTTAAACTTACTCGATTATTTTCCAAATTAATAATTGTTGAAATGTCATTTATTATTCAAAATTTTTTTCCATCTTTTCGAATATTCTCTTAAAATGAATTTTTTAAAATAAGAAATCATTCAAAAATTTTCCCAACAAACTTAAGAAATTTTTTTTATTTTCTTAAAACCTTCAAAGATCCTTAAAAATCTTCAAAATTTTATTTCAAACATCAAAATTTAGTTTTTTATTTTCTGAAACCTTTTCCAGATTTAAATTAGGTTTGGATCTTCTCAAAACATATTAAAAATTTGTTGAATAGAACAATTGAAATTGTTAAGTTCAAAGTTTTAATTCAACACTCTTACATATTAACGATTTAAGGCTTACTTTTTTAAATAATTCAGTTTAAAATTGTTTAGTTTTTAATATTTGATTTTTACTTGCTTATTTTAAATGAAAAGTAAAATATTGATAAATATTTTTAAAAAAATATCTTCATTAATTACAAAATTTCAAATTAAATCGGTAAACAATGGAATATTTCAGATTGAAACAATATTTGAATATGATTTGAAATTGAATAAGAGCATGTAATATTTTTTTCAAATCGTAGTTTCTTGTAGACACTTATACAATTAAATATCCTACAAAAATAGACAGTAAACAACAAGTGGAAACGTTGATTCCGATTCTCAAAGTATTGTTTGTAAAACTTCATATTTTTTTGTTTAAATTTGTACATTTCCACAATAAACTATCAGTATGTAAAACATAATTTTAAGTTCAGTTTCCAAACATTCCAAGTTTTGTGAAATCTTGTTTTTTTTGTAAAGATTTGTAATTTTCTACAATGATTTACGCAAAATTAAAAGCGTTTTAATGACGTTAAACACCCGAATTAAACAAATCTAAAATGCTATAGTTTTCTTTAATACCTTGTCGATTTTCACAACAAAGTAAAAAATATTGATGAAAAGTGACACAAATTTTTTAATTGTAGAAATTTGTACTTTCCTGTTGATTTTTTTACTTCTCTACAAAAAAATACGAGACAAAATTAGCTATTTGTATTTAACTGTATTTATTTGTTAAATTCTGTACTTTTTTTTACAAAAGAGTACATGTTTCAACAAAAAATTACAGTTGTAGAAATGTTGAACTTTCCGTAAAAATTTGTTTCACCAGGGTAAATGTCAGCAAAGATACCAACTAGGGAACGTTCTCCTCGATTTAAGAAAATACTGCATCGCTTTCGGTTGCGTAATGAGAATTTAAGTTTCAAAAGTTTTTTGTATAGTTTTCCCATCAAGAAAAGCACAAGACAAGGTTTTACTTTTATGACAACCTCTCATCTATTTTTTTAAGCCGGTGAAATGTCACAGAAGTAAGAAATTATTTACACATCATGATTTTCAAAAAATAATGCAATACTTATGGTGGAATCACTGGAATTCATGTTTCAAACGTGTTTTAAATAGTTTTTACCAGAAGAAACGTAACAAACAGTGAAGTTAGATGATTATACAATAAAATAACTAAATCGGATAAATTCGGCATTTTAATTTATAAAGACGATCATGGAAAGACGTACACCTTGATTACAACTGGTTTTGTAAGAATGAACTATAGACCAAACCTTTTGGCAATGCTATATATATGTGGTTGTGGAGTGGGAAATTGCCTTGGAAATATTCTTTTGCATCTGCATGGTGATGTTGATTTACAGGGTACACATGAAAATTGTTAGCTGTAGAAAGTGGGTTATTTTCTATTCTCATATGCACGCTCCTTGGACCATGAAGAGAAGGATTATGATCAGGTAGTGGACGTAACCCCGCGAGATTTGAAACAAAATGTTCAAAATTTCGCGTTCGTATGAAAACATAATGCAAAAAACCAGGTTCTTCATTAGGCTTCAGAAAGTAGGGTACTTTTGAAGGGGGGTACCAACCGATAGTTCCATGATAAATAGAGCCATCGCTCATTGTTACGATAATAGTGTCTTCATCCATCTGGGGAAATCCTGTTATTCCACCTGCACCTGATTTTGTGAGAAAGAATTGAAATTAATTTATAAAGATTTTGTACTCTATTAACCTAACAGTTTTTAAATATAAAGCAATTAAATGTCAACGAAGAATGTACCCTGTAGTCATAAAACAAAAACTGTCTTCCAAAATAGGTGAGACCGGGGACGGATGGACAGATTATTTTTTTCATTTAGTTCTTGTCATCTCTAGTGAAATACGAAAGTGGAATTTCCTATTCAAATAATGCGAACCTTTTTTTTCTTAAAGAATTAATTGTGTCATAATAATTACTCTTGAAAAAAAATGAAAAATTGGAAAAGAGTGCCTTCGTCTTGACGGAACTGTACACGTACTGAGGTGAGGCGGGACAGCTTAAATATTTATTATTCTTAATTAAAAAGTAATTCTTTATGTGAATTAGTGTGGAGTCATTTTATTTATAACATTCTAATATAATTTCAATGCGATTTCATATTGTTTATTGTCTTCTGCAAAAAAGCTATGCTACGGAAAAGTCGCAATCCATTATATATGTAAACACATTGTGTACTTATTAAAAATAATAAGATACGATGCTTTTTCTGTTCACATTATAGCCTCAACAGAGATAACGAATGCTACTACGCCAAAGAAGAGAAAGTCCTTGAGGAGAAATCCGTTTTCGTAGATTCAACGTTATTTTTGCCTTACCATTTTAAATTGAAAAATAATGTTTCTAATGCATACAAAACTTCCAATTTTTACCCTATGCATTAAATTTTTCGTAAATATAGCCCTGGACTGAAAGCTCTAAAGGAAACATGTTTGACAACATATATATAATATATATATATATATAATATTTATCATAGATATTAATTATAATATTTTATTAGACTTACGTTTCAAATGAAACAAATCGACGAACGTAAGGAGTAGAATTTTACTGAAAACCTTCATTTTTTATGAGCAGACAAATTGATAGAGAGAAGAAATAAGATTTTTTTAAATCCGTATGAAATGACACGATAAAGGACTGTTATATTTATAATTTTTACAACTTCTTTCTGGAAGAACGGTATATTTTGTTTTCAAATACAGTAGAAGGAGCAAGATTCTTGATCTCATATCTTAAAATTATTCATATTTGCTAAATTTATTACCCATAGAACCTTCAGTATTATTAAAAACACGTGTACAAGATAGCAGGACAGAGGCAGCCAATAGTAACATTGAAATTATTTATTTATCTTTTAAGTTACTATTACATTTATAAACATGTAAACTAATATAAAAATCATGAATACGCCATTAATATACATGATGAAATTTTATCGAAAAATTTTTATTCATGTATTAAATTTGTATGTAATATTTATACAAAATGTAAAATATACAAGTAATATGGTAGCTTAAAATCGTTGAATTATTCAAAATATTTTCCTAAGATAAAATAATGAACAAATATTTTACAGTCTTATAATATGGACTATTCTTCTATAACTGAATAGTGATGAAGTCTCAAGAACATCATTCAAGAAAATCAGCAAATTCAAGGAATTGAGATAATGCAAGGAATTCAGGGAATTGAGAGAATTTAAAGAATTCAGAGAATTTAGGAAATTCAAGGAATTCAGAGGATTCAAGGACTTCGGAGAATTCAGTGAATTCAGAGATTTCAAGGAATTCAGAGGATTTAAGGACTTCTGAGAATTCAGTGAATTCAGAGATTTCAAGGAATTCAGAGGATTCACGGAATTCAGAGATTACAAGGAATTCAGAGGATGCGAGAAATTCAGAGAATGCCAGGAATTCAGAGAATTCAAGGTATTTAGAGAATTCAAGGATTTCAGAAAATTCAGGGAATTCAGACAATTCAAGGAATTCAGGGAATTCAGGTAATTCTGAGAATTCAAAGAATTCAGGGAATTTAGAGAATTCAGGGATTTGAGACAATTCCGAAAATTCAGAGAATTCAG